>CM059582.1:132202500-132492500 GCA_030407085.1 Trichopria drosophilae | reverse complement strand
TTTAAGGGAAATAAAAGATTTAGATAATATTTCAATACACGTTTTTAATGAAGGGTGAGAGGCATAAATTGCGCAATCATCTGGGTATTGAAGGTTTCGTGCATGGGGTCCAATGTTTTTTTCAAGATCTCTAACGCAAATGTTAAAAAGTATAGGGCTTAAAACAGATCCCTGAGGTAGCCCTTTTTGAACAGTGCACTCTTCAATGAATTTTCCCTCTGAGTAGATCGAAAGGTGGCGTGGTGTAATCATATATTCCAGGTATTTTATATAATGAAAAGGTAGTTTAATGTCAATTAAATCTTGCATTAGTATGTTAGGGACTACATAGTCAGAGGCGCCTTCGATATCCAACATTAAGGCACCTAGTATGTTTTTCTTACAAAAATTAATATATATATCCATGGCAAAAAGAGTTGTGCTATCAGTGCAAGATCTTTGTTTGCGGAAACCGTATTGGGATCCTGGAATTATCTAGTTCAGTTCAATAAACCTTTCGATTCTAATTTTTATTAAGGTTTCGAAAAGTTTTGATAGGTTACAGGCTAAAGATAGTGGTCTAAAACCTTTGTTATTAGGTTTTGGAATTAGTATGGTATCATATTTATTCCAAATAGAAAGAAACTTGCCTTGAATCAAACATAATTTAAAGATTTTAAGAATGAGTCTGTGTACCGATTCAGGATGATGTTTAATAGTTTTGTTCGAAATTAGATCTGGACCAGGAGAAGATTTAGTTTTTAAATTTTTTATAATTGTAATATATTCCTGGTATTTGAACAGAAACTTATTATGATCTATACTTTCATTAATAATTATAGGTTTAGGGGTATTAGTTTTAGGTAAATCTCTTATTTTAGAGATTGCTTTTTGCAATTTCGGATCATTGTCTGAATTTGACAATCGATTGACATCATTCTTAGGGTTTTTGAAAGAGGTGTTATATCCCAGATCTAAGAAGCAGATCTGGAACATATTTAGTTGGCCATTTTTTTTGGTCAAGGCACTTAAGCCCTTTACCTGGGAGCTGGCCTATGATCATGAGTTTAAGGAAAGGAAAGAAGGGGAAAATAACCTCAGTATTGAGCTTTTTTAATTAGTAATTGATTAATTTTTGTGGATATCATATCCTTTTTTGCTCATTACGTCATCATCGGTTATTGGAAAGGAATCATAGTGATGGCAGGTCGATTGGAATTAACTGTAGGGAAGGACGGAGGAATACCGGATTATTCAGGGTTGGGAATTTATTGGTTTTTGGCGGTGGATATTCGGATATAGATGACAAGTGGGGATAATTTGGTTCATCCGTCCGTGGATCCCTTCTATACTGGATTTTTGAAAATGGGGGAATTTTGGAGGGGACTATTGTCCCTTATGGGACAACTACTTCCTCCACGATCTTAGGTTTAGAGGTTTGTATCCTCTTTGCCAACTTCCGTTGGTGTTTGGTTTTTTTGTTGGACTTTTCTCGCGGGACATAACGATGTCCATAAAAATCGGCTTTTAGACGAAGTATGCATTCGCGTCTACCACCGGCGCGACCCACTTAAAAGAAAATGCAAAGGAGATTGTAAATAAACAATAATAAATGCAGCCTCCTCTAACCAGATCTTCACTGCACTTTAAACGCTACCCAGCGGTTGAGGGGCAGTGGCGACTTTAAACGCTAACCAGCGGTTGAGGTCATTCCTATAACAATCCTGAATATTCCTTTCCCTTAAATAAGTAAGTAAAAAGAGAAATATATATATATATATATATATATATATATTATATATATATATATATATATATATATATATATATATATATATATATATGCAGTGAAGATCTGGTTAGAGGAGGCTGCATTTATACAGAATTTGAGAAGATGAGATAGAAAATACATATTTGTAGAATGAGCTTATTGGCTACAAACTTTTGGCGGCAAAAGTTTTCTAACGGAAGTCTATCTTTTAAATTTTCCTATTCGTTAAAAATGAATTTCCGCCGAGTGCAGTAGTTTTATTGGGTAGGCCATAAAACTCTCAAGTATCCTGTGTGCATTGGGCGGCTTCTCTGTTCGACCAAAGGCATCTAGAAACGAATTTCTAATTTATTGTATAAATTGAAAAATGAAATTTAATTAACTTCATTTGATTAGGTATGAATTTAGCGTTAAAAAGAGTCCAAACACTTAACAGTTTGGTTTAATTTGAAACAAAAATTAATTATTGTTTTGAGTATTGTTTAATCATATTTCATTTTCATTCTTAACTTAAGTTTATGATCTAGTTCTTAACGCTATTCACTAATCACTAGGTTCACTTAATGTTCATTATTAATGTTCATTTTAGTTTTGAGCACTAATATCTTTCTATTAGAAAACGTCTTTGTTCCTTTCTTATCTGTTCTATTTTTATCGATGGAGAAAAGCCAGCGTTTGATGGCATGACCTATTTGCGATTTAGGGATTTAAGGACCCAAGGGAAGTAAATTGAACTATTTTGATCCTACGAGGAACAGCCCAGGTAAGTAAATTCGCCTTTTTTGAACATGCGAGTGGGACCGGAGGGTAGTAAATTTAACTTTTTTAATCCTACAGGGAAGAACCAAGGGAAGTGAGTTCGCCTTTTTTGAAGATGCGAGTGGGACCCGAGGGAAGTAAATTTAACATTTTTGATCCTACAGGGAAGAACCGAGGGAAGTAAATTCGCCTTTTTTGAACATGCGTGTGGGACCCCAGGGAAGTAAATTTAACTTTTTTGATCCTACAGGGAATAACCGAGGGAAGTAAATTCGCCTTTTTTGAACATGCGAGTGGGACCCGAGGGAAGTAAATTTAACTTTTTTGATCCTACGAGGAAGAGCCGAGGGAAGTAAATTATCCTTTTTTGAACATGTTTGTGGGACCCGAGGGAAGTAAATTTAACTTTTTTAATCCTACGGGGAAGAACCGAGGGAAGTAAATTCACCGTTTTTGAACATGCGTGTGGGATCCGAGGGAAGTAAATTTAACTTTTTTGACCCTACAGGGAAGAACCGAGGGAAGTAAATTCGCCTTTTTTTAACATGCGAGTGGGACCCGAGGGAAGTAAATTTAACATTTTTGATCCTACAGGGAAGAACCGAGGGAAGTAAATTCGCCTTTTTTGAACATGCGTGTGGGACCCCAGGGAAGTAAATTTAACTTTTTTGATCCTACAGGGAATAACCGAGGGAAGTAAATTCGCCTTTTTTGAACATGCGAGTGGGACCCGAGGGAAGTAAATTTAACTTTTTTGATCCTACGAGGAAGAGCCGAGGGAAGTAAATTAGCCTTTTTTGAACATGCGTGTGTGACCCGAGGGAAGTAACTTTAACTTTTTTAATCCTACAGGGAAGAACCGAGGGAAATAAATTCGCCTTTTTTGAACATGCGTGTGGGACCCGAGGGAAGTAAATTTAACTTTTTTGATCCTACAGGGAAGAACCGAGGGAAGTAAATTCGTTTTTTTTTGAACATGCGAGTGGGACCCGAGGGAAGTAAATTTAACTTTTTTGAGTCTACGAGTGAGAGCCGAGGGAAGTAAATTAGCCTTTTTTGTACATGCGTGTGGGACCCGAGGGAAGTAAATTTAACATTTTTGATCCTACAGGGAAGAACCGAGGGAAGTAAATTTGTTTTTTTTTTTGAACATGCGCGTGGGACCCGAGGAAAGTAAATTTAACTTTTTTGAGCCTACGAGGAAGAGCCGAGGGAAGTAAATTAGCCTTTTTTGTACATGCGAGTGGGACCCGAGGGAAGTAAATTTAACATTTTTGATCCTATGATTGATTGATAGATTGATTGATTGTCTTTATTATGGCTTGAGGTATTACCTGTTAGGCCAACCAATATAGAGCATACATACAAATGACTAAAACTAAAACTAAGCTTAATATAACAAGACATACTAACAGATGCATATAAAAGCGCAATACTAGTTCGATAACAAAGTAGATATAAAATAGATATATAATAATAATAATAATAGTCGAGCGATTACAACGTAAGGTAGGGTACACGCATACCAGAAGTAAAAATGGACTAAAATACTAATGTTAAATACTAAAAATACTAATACTAGTAATGCTAATACTAAAATATAAAATACAAAATAATTACACTGAAGTCCGACTTAATAGGAATTTTTTTAGTTTTACTTTAAAGGAATACACATTTTCACTTGCGCGAATTTCGACTGGAAGTTCATTCCACAACCGGGTAGATGTGACAATAAAAGAGTTGGAATAGGATTCTAGCCGATGTGTCGGTACTCGAAGTTCTTGCATAGAGCCTGGTCGAAGAGCCCTGGTAACGTTCATAAAGATAGTGGGGTACGTGGGTCTTAATGATCTTATAGGTGACGATACCAATATAGTATAACCTACGTGATTTGGCGTTGAGCCAGCCAAGCTTATTACGATATATGGTAATGTGCTCATCGCGCCGTAGATCGAAGATGAAACGAATGCCCGCATTAAACATTCGTTCCACCCTGATTTTTTGAGTTACATTGATGTCGTTGTAAACTGCGCAGCAGTAATCGAAGTAGGGTAAAATCAACGAGGAAACAAGGGTTTGCCTAACATCAGTTGGTAGTTGAGCACGGTTATTACGTAGTTGACGTAGAGTGGAGAAGACTTTATTGGACATTTGTATAAGATGGTACTTCCACGAGAGCGTTCCATCAAACACGAGACCCAAGTTCCTCACCGATTTAACCCACGGTATGACCGAATTATTAATAACAATCGGTGTGATCGAATCAGTATTAAAGGTGTTCAGATAAAAAGCACTGCCGACCAGTAATGCCGTAGTTTTTTCAAAGTTAAGGACGAGGTCATTGCTATTCGCCCATTGACAGAAGCGAGTGATATCGGATGTTACCTTTGCAATGGCGATGTCAAGTTCTGAAACACGACATTTAAGAAAAATTTGTCGTCAGCAAAAATCATATGATCACTATGATGGAGAACCCCAGGTAGATCGTTAATAAATACTGAAAACAACAAAGGTCCTAACACAGAACCTTGGGGCACTCCAGCACCCACTGGAAGCCACGACGATCTAGTGCCATCCACCCCTGTGACAGCCTGAGATCGACACGAGAGGTAAGACGCAAACCACCGAATAGTGGTATCCGATAAATTAGCCATTTTTAGTTTCTGCAGCAAAAGCCTATGACTAATAGTATCAAACGCACGGCTAAAGTCAAAGAGGATAACAATAGTTATCATGCGATTGTATATTGCTTGCCTGCAATATTCAGATATATATAATAGTGCTGTTTGCGTGCTATAGTCTTTACGGAAACCCGATTGGTGAGAATCAAACCAATTACTGTTATTCAGGAAGCTAAGTAGCTGATTGAAAACAATACGTTCTAGTATTTTAGAGAGAGCAGGAACAATAGCGATAAGTCGGTAATGTGCAGGCGAAACAGGGTTAGTACTTTTTGCTAATGGGTATCATCAATGATTTTTTCCAGTCAGCAGGAAAGATGGATAAATTAAGCGATTCATGGAAGAGATAAACTATGTGAGGGGCAATGACAGGGAATGATTTGATGTAAAAACTAATAGGTATCGAATCAGAGCCACATGCCTCCGACTTTGCTTCCGACAAACGAGCAGCTACGTCCTCGATAGTGACATTAGCGAAGAAAAATCTACTATCGTTAAAATCTCCGTGATAAAAGTCTTCATCGAAATTCAGGTCGAAAAGATCAGTGTAAGGAGAAACAGAAGCTGTGTGAAAGGAATTGAGTTCATCCAAAGTGCAACACAACGGTTTAACAGCTTTATTGGAAGCCACCAGATCAAGGTTGCGCAACTCCTTCCACATGGTCTTAGCATCCCGAATATTAGCAAGTTTGTTTCGATAGTAGTTTGCCCTCGCCAATACCCATGCCTGCTTATTAGCCTTATTAGCAGAAATGAGTCTAATTCTTAAGGAGGGGTCCCTGGTCCTGCGATAAGCACATAAAAGGCTATTTCTCTCGTATTTAAGTCTAAGTAGCTGAGGTGAAATCCAAGGGGAAGGCTTGTGAGTCGGTGTAAAGGTGTGCTTAGGGGCGTGCTTATCAAAAGTTTGCAATAGACGATGACTAAGCGTATTGGTGAGTAAGTTCACGTTATTCAGTGGAGAAACAGAATTAAAAATATTCCAATCATAGCTACTCAGGTCCCTGTGCAAACTCGATACATCGAACGTGCGATAGTCTCTACATGTGATTTGTGTCGGCTTTGCTTTCGGTGTTCCAATCTTACATTCGATATCTATCAGATCATGGCCACAGATAAAAGGTAGATTGGCTTGGCTATGTCCTACGACATTTGTAAGGCTATCGACAAGGCAGTGGTCAATCCATGTATCAGTTCGGTTCGTATGATTAGTAGGATGATATGGCACGATTTGAAGAGCATTGGCTACGGCAAATTGCTGCAAATATGTAGATTCAAAATTAGCACGATTTAAGTCAACATTGAAATCACCCATAATAATGATTCGATCATAATTACAGCTATGTTTTTGCAGTACAGATTCAAATAGTTCGAGAAGAGCTTTCTTCGGTGGTCGATAGATAACCGCAAGTAGCACTCTGAGGTTCGTAGTAGCACTGTGACCGACTTCAACAAGCATAAACTCGAGGGGGTTAACGGAAGAGCATTCAGATTTTTCTAAGATTTTGTAATTTAGAGCGGTATGAATATACATAGCAACACCTCCACCGAGCTTATACTTGCGGTCATTGCGAATCAAGTGATAGTTAGGCAAAGAAAAATAGGAGTCAACAGTTTTAGTATTAAATCAGGTTTCAGAAAGAATAATCATATGATAAAAATTTTTGGTGAAATAAGATTTAAAAAATGAAAATTTATTAGCAGAGCCGAGAGATTGAACATTAATATGACATACTTTTAGATTAATATAGTTAGCGTGTAATGGAATTATTGAAATAATTAAAGCCTGGTTGCTTCCGGAAGTCGATGCAGCCGTTTCACTATTTTCGCGAATACTAAGAGTGCCACATGCCAAACGTCAATCGCTAATTCTTCGAAGATCTTCCTCGCAAGTAATGTCGATCGCGTTAGCGCCGCTAGTTGGTCGAAAGCGTACAATGCCGTGATAGGTGTAAACATACTTATGCGGATGGTCCTTCACTAACGCACGTGCTTTTCTGAGTAAGTTAAGCGTCGCAGATGGTAAGTGCTCATTGATAAAAACGCGGTTTTTCGCATAAGAGTTATCAATGTCGGTGGTAAATAGCATCTTCTTAGCTCTCATGCCTTTGATGAAGGCAAATCGTAGGTCGGGATTGGAGAGTTTTACCAGTATTGCTGGGTGCCTATGGGATGTTGACGAGGACGCAAGCATGGAAGCAGATGAGTCGGTGCCATTTGTGCGTTGTAGCCGATAAGCAGAAAGAATGTCTTCTATGTGAAGCGTCACATTCAATACATCGGCAATTTTTAGTGAAATTTGTCGCAAATCTTCCATGCCTTTCGGAGGAATCCCTGTGATTATTAAATCGCAGTTCCGAATGTCATAGCCCATAGTCGCTCGATCTGCCTTTAAGGACTGTACATCAGTTTGGAGTGATTTTACACTAACTTCTATGTCTTCTACTCGCTCTTCCAGCTTCAATATTCGATCCATCTTTCCATTTATTTCTTCAAAGCGCGCATTCTGTTGCGCGTTGAATTGTTCTTGTCTATCAAGATATAGTTGTAGCGCAGGAGGTATGGCACACGTATCGGACGTATCCGATTCTACAGAAGTAGCGCTATTGGAACGGAGAAGACGAGGCGGAGCGAGCAGAGTTGAGTTCAACTTCCTTTTTTTGCTCTTAGCGGCAGGTGTATTACCGCAGCAAACAAATGCACCCGATGCAGTCGTGGCCGCATTTTCAGGTTTGCAATCTTCATGAAATGCATGTGCGCAAACAACACATTTTATTTTGTCGTCGCCAACCAGTTCGGCATTGCATTTATTGCAATTCTCCATTTGAGAAGCGTGCACGAGATAATAAGATAATAAGAGCCCGAAATATAGCCGTACGTGCGTTAAAGAGAGAAGGCTATACAAGCGTGTGGTAAACCCGCTTGGAAGGGGCGCGTGAACCGTACGCGTCTCGTGCACCGCGCAGCACGTGAAGAGGGGGGCCGCCGATAAGCCGTCAGCTGAATGTAAAGTTAAGAAATAAGGCAGATGATCACAATACGAGTTGTTGAACTAATCAATCACGACAATGCATGCGTGATTACAAGGCAAATGTCAGGCAGAAAACCATTTGGATAATGAATATTAATTTAACAATTATAGGCATTCACAGGTCTCGCATCTCCACATTTCACCAACCTGCCAGTGGAAAGAAAGCGAAGTCAAAGGTGACAAACACTCGGTGATCGGTGTCATGCGACAAAGTGTCGAAGTCACTAACAGCTAGTGGGCAGCGCCATTTTGCGTAGTGTGACGTAGGCGATGACGTTTCGGGCATGCGCAGATGTCTCGGTGGAAAATCAGCAACCGTTAATTCCAGAATGACTTTTTTTAACTGTTCTCGCCTGAAGTAGACTCGGAGATAAATATCCCAATTAGTGATCGTGATCCGAGTCTGCTCAGGAACGTCTGTACAAAATTTAACTCCCACAAAACGGGGTTTAGAGTGCAATTTAGAGAAATTTAGCGGAACTCGACAAAACGTGACTGCGTGTACTCACCGCTAGAGAGAGAGAGAGAGAGAGCAAGAGCCGAGGGAAGTAAATTAGCCTTTTTTGAACATGCGTGTGGGACCCGAGGGAAGTAAATTTAACTTTTTTGATCCTACAGGGAAGAACCGAGGGAAGTAAATTCGCCTTTTTTGAACATTCGAGTGGGACCCGAGGGAAGTAAATTTAACTTTTTTAATCCTACAGGGAAGAACCGAGGGAAGTAAATTCGCCTTTTTTGAACATGCGTGTGGGACCCGAGGGAAGTGAATTTAACTTTTTTGATCCTACCGGGAAGAACCGAGGGAAGTTAATTCGCCTTTTTTGAACATGCGTGTGGGACCCGAGGGAAGTAATTTTAACTTTTTTGATCCTACAGGGAAGAACCGAGGGAAGTAAATTCGCCTTTTTTGAACATGCGTGTGGGACCCGAGGGAAGTGAATTTAACTTTTTTGATCCTACAGGGAAGAACCGAGGGAAGTAAATTCGCCTTTTTTGAACATGCGAGTGAGACCCGAGGGAAGTAAATTTAACTTTTTTGATCCTACAGGGAAGAACCGAGGAAAGTAAATTCGCCTTTTTTGAACATGCGTGTCGGACCCGAGGGAAGTAAATTCAACTTTTTTAATCCTACAGGAAGAACCGAGGGAAGTAAATTCGCCTTTTTTTAACATGCGTGTGGGACCCGAGGGAAGTAAATTTAACTTTTTTGATCCTACAGGGAAGAACCGAGGGAAGTAAATTCGTTTTTTTTGAACATGCGAGTGGGACCAGAGGGAAGTAAATTTAACTTTTTTGAGCTTACGAGGAAGAGCCGAGGGAAGTAAATTAGCCTTTTTTGAACATGCGTGTGAGACCCGAGGGAAGTAAATTTAACTTTTTTGATCCTACAGGGAAGAACCGAGGGAAGTAAATTTGTTTTTTTTTTGAACATGCGCGTGGGGCCCGAGGAAAGTAAATTTAACTTTTTTGAGCCTACGAGGAAGAGCCGAGGGAAGTAAATTAGCCTTTTTTGAACATGCGTGTGGGACCCCAGGGAAGTAAATTTAACTTTTTTGATCCTACAGGGAATAACCGAGGGAAGTAAATTCGCCTTTTTTGAACATGCGAGTGGGACCCGAGGGAAGTAAATTTAACTTTTTTGATCCTACGAGGAAGAGCCGAGGGAAGTAAATTAGCCTTTTTTGAACATGCGTGTGTGACCCGAGGGAAGTAAATTTAACTTTTTTGATCCTACAGGGAAGAACCGAGGGAAATAAATTCGCCTTTTTTGAACATGCGTGTGGGACCCGAGGGAAGTAAATTTAACTTTTTTGATCCTACAGGGAAGAACCGAGGGAAGTAAATTCGTTTTTTTTGAACATGCGAGTGGGACCCGAGGGAAGTAAATTTAACTTTTTTGAGTCTACGAGTAAGAGCCGAGGGAAGTAAATTAGCCTTTTTTGAACATGCGTGTGGGACCCGAGGGAAGTAAATTTAACTTTTTTGATCCTACAGGGAAGAACCGAGGGAAGTAAATTTGTTTTTTTTTTGAACATGCGCGTGGGACCCGAGGAAAGTAAATTTAACTTTTTTGAGCCTACGAGGAAGAGCCGAGGGAAGTAAATTAGCCTTTTTTGTACATGCGAGTGGGACCCGAGGGAAGTAAATTTAACATTTTTGATCCTATGATTGATTGATAGATTGATTGATTGTCTTTATTATGGCTTGAGGTATTACCTGTTAGGCCAACCAATATAGAGCATACATACAAATGACTAAAACTAAAACTAAGCTTAATATAACAAGACATACTAACAGATGCATATAAAAGCGCAATACTAGTTCGATAACAAAGTAGATATAAAATAGATATATAATAATAATAATAATAGTCGAGCGATTACAACGTAAGGTAGGGTACACGCATACCAGAAGTAAAAATGGACTAAAATACTAATGTTAAATACTAAAAATACTAATACTAGTAATGCTAATACTAAAATATAAAATACAAAATAATTACACTGAAGTCCGACTTAATAGGAATTTTTTTAGTTTTACTTTAAAGGAATACACATTTTCACTTGCGCGAATTTCGACTGGAAGTTCATTCCACAACCGGGTAGATGTGACAATAAAAGAGTTGGAATAGGATTCTAGCCGATGTGTCGGTACTCGAAGTTCTTGCATAGAGCCTGGTCGAAGAGCCCTGGTAACGTTCATAAAGATAGTGGGGTACGTGGGTCTTAATGATCTTATAGGTGACGATACCAATATAGTATAACCTACGTGATTTGGTGTTGAGCCAGCCAAGCTTATTACGATATATGGTAATGTGCTCATCGCGCCGTAGATCGAAGATGAAACGAATGCCCGCATTAAACATTCGTTCCACCCTGATTTTTTGAGTTACATTGATGTCGTTGTAAACTGCGCAGCAGTAATCGAAGTAGGGTAAAATCAACGAGGAAACAAGGGTTTGCCTAACATCAGTTGGTAGTTGAGCACGGTTATTACGTAGTTGACGTAGAGTGGAGAAGACTTTATTGGACATTTGTATAAGATGGTACTTCCACGAGAGCGTTCCATCAAACACGAGACCCAAGTTCCTCACCGATTTAACCCACGGTATGACCGAATTATTAATAACAATCGGTGTGATCGAATCAGTATTAAAGGTGTTCAGATAAAAAGCACTGCCGACCAGTAATGCCGTAGTTTTTTTAAAGTTAAGGACGAGGTCATTGCTATTCGCCCATTGACAGAAGCGAGTGATATCGGATGTTACCTTTGCAATGGCGATGTCAAGTTCTGAAACACGACATTTAAGAAAAATTTGTCGTCAGCAAAAATCATATGATCACTATGATGGAGAACCCCAGGTAGATCGTTAATAAATACTGAAAACAACAAAGGTCCTAACACAGAACCTTGGGGCACTCCAGCACCCACTGGAAGCCACGACGATCTAGTGCCATCCACCCCTGTGACAGCCTGAGATCGACACGAGAGGTAAGACGCAAACCACCGAATAGTGGTATCCGATAAATTAGCCATTTTTAGTTTCTGCAGCAAAAGCCTATGACTAATAGTATCAAACGCACGGCTAAAGTCAAAGAGGATAACAATAGTTATCATGCGATTGTATATTGCTTGCCTGCAATATTCAGATATATATAATAGTGCTGTTTGCGTGCTATAGTCTTTACGGAAACCCGATTGGTGAGAATCAAACCAATTACTGTTATTCAGGAAGCTAAGTAGCTGATTGAAAACAATACGTTCTAGTATTTTAGAGAGAGCAGGAACAATAGCGATAAGTCGGTAATGAGCAGGAGAAACAGGGTTAGTAATTTTGCTAATGGGTATCATCAATGATTTTTTCCAGTCAGCAGGAAAGATGGATAAATTAAGCGATTCATGGAAGAGATAAACTATGTGAGGGGCAATGACAGGGAATGATTTGATGTAAAAACTAATAGGTATCGAATCAGAGCCACATGCCTCCGACTTTGCTTCCGACAAACGAGCAGCTACGTCCTCGATAGTGACATTAGCGAAGAAAAATCTACTATCGTTAAAATCTCCGTGATAAAAGTCTTCATCGAAATTCAGGTCGAAAAGATCAGTGTAAGGAGAAACAGAAGCTGTGTGAAAGGAATTGAGTTCATCCAAAGTGCAACACAACGGTTTAACAGCTTTATTGGAAGCCACCAGATCAAGGTTGCGCAACTCCTTCCACATGGTCTTAGCATCCCGAATATTAGCAAGTTTGTTTCGATAGTAGTTTGCCCTCGCCAATACCCATGCCTGCTTATTAGCCTTATTAGCAGAAATGAGTCTAATTCTTAAGGAGGGGTCCCTGGTCCTGCGATAAGCACATAAAAGGCTATTTCTCTCGTATTTAAGTCTAAGTAGCTGAGGTGAAATCCAAGGGGAAGGCTTGTGAGTCGGTGTAAAGGTGTGCTTAGGGGCGTGCTTATCAAAAGTTTGCAATAGACGATGACTAAGCGTATTGGTGAGTAAGTTCACGTTATTCAGTGGAGAAACAGAATTAAAAATATTCCAATCATAGCTACTCAGGTCCCTGTGCAAACTCGATACATCGAACGTGCGATAGTCTCTACATGTGATTTGTGTCGGCTTTGCTTTCGGTGTTCCAATCTTACATTCGATATCTATCAGATCATGGCCACAGATAAAAGGTAGATTGGCTTGGCTATGTCCTACGACATTTGTAAGGCTATCGACAAGGCAGTGGTCAATCCATGTATCAGTTTCGGTTCGTATGATTAGTAGGATGATATGGCACGATTTGAAGAGCATTGGCTACGGCAAATTGCTGCAAATATGTAGATTCAAAATTAGCACGATTTAAGTCAACATTGAAATCACCCATAATAATGATTCGATCATAATTACAGCTATGTTTTTGCAGTACAGATTCAAATAGTTCGAGAAGAGCTTTCTTCGGTGGTCGATAGATAACCGCAAGTAGCACTCTGAGGTTCGTAGTAGCACTGTGACCGACTTCAACAAGCATAAACTCGAGGGGGTTAACGGAAGAGCATTCAGATTTTTCTAAGATTTTGTAATTTAGAGCGGTATGAATATACATAGCAACACCTCCACCGAGCTTATACTTGCGGTCATTGCGAATCAAGTGATAGTTAGGCAAAGAAAAATAGGAGTCAACAGTTTTAGTATTAAATCAGGTTTCAGAAAGAATAATCATATGATAAAAATTTTTGGTGAAATAAGATTTAAAAAATGAAAATTTATTAGCAGAGCCGAGAGATTGAACATTAATATGACATACTTTTAGATTAATATAGTTAGCGTGTAATGGAATTATTGAAATAATTAAAGCCTGGTTGCTTCCGGAAGTCGATGCAGCCGTTTCACTATTTTCGCGAATACTAAGAGTGCCACATGCCAAACGTCAATCGCTAATTCTTCGAAGATCTTCCTCGCAAGTAATGTCGATCGCGTTAGCGCCGCTAGTTGGTCGAAAGCGTACAATGCCGTGATAGGTGTAAACATACTTATGCGGATGGTCCTTCACTAACGCACGTGCTTTTCTGAGTAAGTTAAGCGTCGCAGATGGTAAGTGCTCATTGATAAAAACGCGGTTTTTCGCATAAGAGTTATCAATGTCGGTGGTAAATAGCATCTTCTTAGCTCTCATGCCTTTGATGAAGGCAAATCGTAGGTCGGGATTGGAGAGTTTTACCAGTATTGCTGGGTGCCTATGGGATGTTGACGAGGACGCAAGCATGGAAGCAGATGAGTCGGTGCCATTTGTGCGTTGTAGCCGATAAGCAGAAAGAATGTCTTCTATGTGAAGCGTCACATTCAATACATCGGCAATTTTTAGTGAAATTTGTCGCAAATCTTCCATGCCTTTCGGAGGAATCCCTGTGATTATTAAATCGCAGTTCCGAATGTCATAGCCCATAGTCGCTCGATCTGCCTTTAAGGACTGTACATCAGTTTGGAGTGATTTTACACTAACTTCTATGTCTTCTACTCGCTCTTCCAGCTTCAATATTCGATCCATCTTTCCATTTATTTCTTCAAAGCGCGCATTCTGTTGCGCGTTGAATTGTTCTTGTCTATCAAGATATAGTTGTAGCGCAGGAGGTATGGCACACGTATCGGACGTATCCGATTCTACAGAAGTAGCGCTATTGGAACGGAGAAGACGAGGCGGAGCGAGCAGAGTTGAGTTCAACTTCCTTTTTTTGCTCTTAGCGGCAGGTGTATTACCGCAGCAAACAAATGCACCCGATGCAGTCGTGGCCGCATTTTCAGGTTTGCAATCTTCATGAAATGCATGTGCGCAAACAACACATTTTATTTTGTCGTCGCCAACCAGTTCGGCATTGCATTTATTGCAATTCTCCATTTGAGAAGCGTGCACGAGATAATAAGATAATAAGAGCCCGAAATATAGCCGTACGTGCGTTAAAGAGAGAAGGCTATACAAGCGTGTGGTAAACCCGCTTGGAAGGGGCGCGTGAACCGTACGCGTCTCGTGCACCGCGCAGCACGTGAAGAGGGGGGCCGCCGATAAGCCGTCAGCTGAATGTAAAGTTAAGAAATAAGGCAGATGATCACAATACGAGTTGTTGAACTAATCAATCACGACAATGCATGCGTGATTACAAGGCAAATGTCAGGCAGAAAACCATTTGGATAATGAATATTAATTTAACAATTATAGGCATTCACAGGTCTCGCATCTCCACATTTCACCAACCTGCCAGTGGAAAGAAAGCGAAGTCAAAGGTGACAAACACTCGGTGATCGGTGTCATGCGACAAAGTGTCGAAGTCACTAACAGCTAGTGGGCAGCGCCATTTTGCGTAGTGTGACGTAGGCGATGACGTTTCGGGCATGCGCAGATGTCTCGGTGGAAAATCAGCAACCGTTAATTCCAGAATGACTTTTTTTAACTGTTCTCGCCTGAAGTAGACTCGGAGATAAATATCCCAATTAGTGATCGTGATCCGAGTCTGCTCAGGAACGTCTGTACAAAATTTAACTCCCACAAAACGGGGTTTAGAGTGCAATTTAGAGAAATTTAGCGGAACTCGACAAAACGTGACTGCGTGTACTCACCGCTAGAGAGAGAGAGAGAGAGAGCAAGAGCCGAGGGAAGTAAATTAGCCTTTTTTGAACATGCGTGTGGGACCCGAGGGAAGTAAATTTAACTTTTTTGATCCTACAGGGAAGAACCGAGGGAAGTAAATTCGCCTTTTTTGAACATTCGAGTGGGACCCGAGGGAAGTAAATTTAACTTTTTTAATCCTACAGGGAAGAACCGAGGGAAGTAAATTCGCCTTTTTTGAACATGCGTGTGGGACCCGAGGGAAGTGAATTTAACTTTTTTGATCCTACCGGGAAGAACCGAGGGAAGTTAATTCGCCTTTTTTGAACATGCGTGTGGGACCCGAGGGAAGTAATTTTAACTTTTTTGATCCTACGAGGAAGAGCCGAGGGAAGTAAATTAGCCTTTTTTGAACATGCGTGTGGGACCCAAGGGAAGTAAATTTAACTGTTTTAATCCTACAGGGAAGAACCGAGGGAAGTAAATTCGCCTTTTTTGAATATGCGAGTGAGACCCGAGGGAAGTAAATTTAACTTTTTTGATCCTACAGGGAAGAACCGAGGAAAGTAAATTCGCCTTTTTTGAACATGCGTGTCGGACCCGAGGGAAGTAAATTTAACTTTTTTAATCCTACAGGGAAGAACCGAGGGAAGTAAATTCGCCTTTTTTTAACATGCGTGTGGGACCCGAGGGAAGTAAATTTAACTTTTTTGATCCTACAGGGAAGAACCGAGGGAAGTAAATTCGTTTTTTTTGAACATGCGAGTGGGACCAGAGGGAAGTAAATTTAACTTTTTTGAGCTTACGAGGAAGAGCCGAGGGAAGTAAATTCGCCTTTTTTGAACATGCGTGTGGGACCCGAGGGAAGTAAATTTAGCTTTTTTGATCCTACAGGGAAGAACCGAGGGAAGTAAATTTGTTATTTTTTTGAACATGCGCGTGGGGCCCGAGGAAAGTAAATTTAACTTTTTTGAGCCTACGAGGAAGAGCCGAGGGAAGTAAATTAGCCTTTTTTGAACATGCGTGTGGGACCCCAGGGAAGTAAATTTAACTTTTTTGATCCTACAGGGAATAACCGAGGGAAGTAAATTCGCCTTTTTTGAACATGCGAGTGGGACCCGAGGGAAGTAAATTTAACTTTTTTGATCCTACGAGGAAGAGCCGAGGGAAGTAAATTTAACTTTTTTGATCCTACAGGGAAGAACCGAGGGAAGTAAATTTGTTTTTTTTTTGAACATGCGCGTGGGACCCGAGGAAAGTAAATTTAACTTTTTTGAGCCTACGAGGAAGAGCCGAGGGAAGTAAATTAGCCTTTTTTGTACATGCGAGTGGGACCCGAGGGAAGTAAATTTAACATTTTTGATCCTATGATTGATTGATAGATTGATTGATTGTCTTTATTATGGCTTGAGGTATTACCTGTTAGGCCAACCAATATAGAGCATACATACAAATGACTAAAACTAAAACTAAGCTTAATATAACAAGACATACTAACAGATGCATATAAAAGCGCAATACTAGTTCGATAACAAAGTAGATATAAAATAGATATATAATAATAATAATAATAGTCGAGCGATTACAACGTAAGGTAGGGTACACGCATACCAGAAGTAAAAATGGACTAAAATACTAATGTTAAATACTAAAAATACTAATACTAGTAATGCTAATACTAAAATATAAAATACAAAATAATTACACTGAAGTCCGACTTAATAGGAATTTTTTTAGTTTTACTTTAAAGGAATACACATTTTCACTTGCGCGAATTTCGACTGGAAGTTCATTCCACAACCGGGTAGATGTGACAATAAAAGAGTTGGAATAGGATTCTAGCCGATGTGTCGGTACTCGAAGTTCTTGCATAGAGCCTGGTCGAAGAGCCCTGGTAACGTTCATAAAGATAGTGGGGTACGTGGGTCTTAATGATCTTATAGGTGACGATACCAATATAGTATAACCTACGTGATTTGGTGTTGAGCCAGCCAAGCTTATTACGATATATGGTAATGTGCTCATCGCGCCGTAGATCGAAGATGAAACGAATGCCCGCATTAAACATTCGTTCCACCCTGATTTTTTGAGTTACATTGATGTCGTTGTAAACTGCGCAGCAGTAATCGAAGTAGGGTAAAATCAACGAGGAAACAAGGGTTTGCCTAACATCAGTTGGTAGTTGAGCACGGTTATTACGTAGTTGACGTAGAGTGGAGAAGACTTTATTGGACATTTGTATAAGATGGTACTTCCACGAGAGCGTTCCATCAAACACGAGACCCAAGTTCCTCACCGATTTAACCCACGGTATGACCGAATTATTAATAACAATCGGTGTGATCGAATCAGTATTAAAGGTGTTCAGATAAAAAGCACTGCCGACCAGTAATGCCGTAGTTTTTTTAAAGTTAAGGACGAGGTCATTGCTATTCGCCCATTGACAGAAGCGAGTGATATCGGATGTTACCTTTGCAATGGCGATGTCAAGTTCTGAAACACGACATTTAAGAAAAATTTGTCGTCAGCAAAAATCATATGATCACTATGATGGAGAACCCCAGGTAGATCGTTAATAAATACTGAAAACAACAAAGGTCCTAACACAGAACCTTGGGGCACTCCAGCACCCACTGGAAGCCACGACGATCTAGTGCCATCCACCCCTGTGACAGCCTGAGATCGACACGAGAGGTAAGACGCAAACCACCGAATAGTGGTATCCGATAAATTAGCCATTTTTAGTTTCTGCAGCAAAAGCCTATGACTAATAGTATCAAACGCACGGCTAAAGTCAAAGAGGATAACAATAGTTATCATGCGATTGTATATTGCTTGCCTGCAATATTCAGATATATATAATAGTGCTGTTTGCGTGCTATAGTCTTTACGGAAACCCGATTGGTGAGAATCAAACCAATTACTGTTATTCAGGAAGCTAAGTAGCTGATTGAAAACAATACGTTCTAGTATTTTAGAGAGAGCAGGAACAATAGCGATAAGTCGGTAATGAGCAGGAGAAACAGGGTTAGTAATTTTGCTAATGGGTATCATCAATGATTTTTTCCAGTCAGCAGGAAAGATGGATAAATTAAGCGATTCATGGAAGAGATAAACTATGTGAGGGGCAATGACAGGGAATGATTTGATGTAAAAACTAATAGGTATCGAATCAGAGCCACATGCCTCCGACTTTGCTTCCGACAAACGAGCAGCTACGTCCTCGATAGTGACATTAGCGAAGAAAAATCTACTATCGTTAAAATCTCCGTGATAAAAGTCTTCATCGAAATTCAGGTCGAAAAGATCAGTGTAAGGAGAAACAGAAGCTGTGTGAAAGGAATTGAGTTCATCCAAAGTGCAACACAACGGTTTAACAGCTTTATTGGAAGCCACCAGATCAAGGTTGCGCAACTCCTTCCACATGGTCTTAGCATCCCGAATATTAGCAAGTTTGTTTCGATAGTAGTTTGCCCTCGCCAATACCCATGCCTGCTTATTAGCCTTATTAGCAGAAATGAGTCTAATTCTTAAGGAGGGGTCCCTGGTCCTGCGATAAGCACATAAAAGGCTATTTCTCTCGTATTTAAGTCTAAGTAGCTGAGGTGAAATCCAAGGGGAAGGCTTGTGAGTCGGTGTAAAGGTGTGCTTAGGGGCGTGCTTATCAAAAGTTTGCAATAGACGATGACTAAGCGTATTGGTGAGTAAGTTCACGTTATTCAGTGGAGAAACAGAATTAAAAATATTCCAATCATAGCTACTCAGGTCCCTGTGCAAACTCGATACATCGAACGTGCGATAGTCTCTACATGTGATTTGTGTCGGCTTTGCTTTCGGTGTTCCAATCTTACATTCGATATCTATCAGATCATGGCCACAGATAAAAGGTAGATTGGCTTGGCTATGTCCTACGACATTTGTAAGGCTATCGACAAGGCAGTGGTCAATCCATGTATCAGTTCGGTTCGTATGATTAGTAGGATGATATGGCACGATTTGAAGAGCATTGGCTACGGCAAATTGCTGCAAATATGTAGATTCAAAATTAGCACGATTTAAGTCAACATTGAAATCACCCATAATAATGATTCGATCATAATTACAGCTATGTTTTTGCAGTACAGATTCAAATAGTTCGAGAAGAGCTTTCTTCGGTGGTCGATAGATAACCGCAAGTAGCACTCTGAGGTTCGTAGTAGCACTGTGACCGACTTCAACAAGCATAAACTCGAGGGGGTTAACGGAAGAGCATTCAGATTTTTCTAAGATTTTGTAATTTAGAGCGGTATGAATATACATAGCAACACCTCCACCGAGCTTATACTTGCGGTCATTGCGAATCAAGTGATAGTTAGGCAAAGAAAAATAGGAGTCAACAGTTTTAGTATTAAATCAGGTTTCAGAAAGAATAATCATATGATAAAAATTTTTGGTGAAATAAGATTTAAAAAATGAAAATTTATTAGCAGAGCCGAGAGATTGAACATTAATATGACATACTTTTAGATTAATATAGTTAGCGTGTAATGGAATTATTGAAATAATTAAAGCCTGGTTGCTTCCGGAAGTCGATGCAGCCGTTTCACTATTTTCGCGAATACTAAGAGTGCCACATGCCAAACGTCAATCGCTAATTCTTCGAAGATCTTCCTCGCAAGTAATGTCGATCGCGTTAGCGCCGCTAGTTGGTCGAAAGCGTACAATGCCGTGATAGGTGTAAACATACTTATGCGGATGGTCCTTCACTAACGCACGTGCTTTTCTGAGTAAGTTAAGCGTCGCAGATGGTAAGTGCTCATTGATAAAAACGCGGTTTTTCGCATAAGAGTTATCAATGTCGGTGGTAAATAGCATCTTCTTAGCTCTCATGCCTTTGATGAAGGCAAATCGTAGGTCGGGATTGGAGAGTTTTACCAGTATTGCTGGGTGCCTATGGGATGTTGACGAGGACGCAAGCATGGAAGCAGATGAGTCGGTGCCATTTGTGCGTTGTAGCCGATAAGCAGAAAGAATGTCTTCTATGTGAAGCGTCACATTCAATACATCGGCAATTTTTAGTGAAATTTGTCGCAAATCTTCCATGCCTTTCGGAGGAATCCCTGTGATTATTAAATCGCAGTTCCGAATGTCATAGCCCATAGTCGCTCGATCTGCCTTTAAGGACTGTACATCAGTTTGGAGTGATTTTACACTAACTTCTATGTCTTCTACTCGCTCTTCCAGCTTCAATATTCGATCCATCTTTCCATTTATTTCTTCAAAGCGCGCATTCTGTTGCGCGTTGAATTGTTCTTGTCTATCAAGATATAGTTGTAGCGCAGGAGGTATGGCACACGTATCGGACGTATCCGATTCTACAGAAGTAGCGCTATTGGAACGGAGAAGACGAGGCGGAGCGAGCAGAGTTGAGTTCAACTTCCTTTTTTTGCTCTTAGCGGCAGGTGTATTACCGCAGCAAACAAATGCACCCGATGCAGTCGTGGCCGCATTTTCAGGTTTGCAATCTTCATGAAATGCATGTGCGCAAACAACACATTTTATTTTGTCGTCGCCAACCAGTTCGGCATTGCATTTATTGCAATTCTCCATTTGAGAAGCGTGCACGAGATAATAAGATAATAAGAGCCCGAAATATAGCCGTACGTGCGTTAAAGAGAGAAGGCTATACAAGCGTGTGGTAAACCCGCTTGGAAGGGGCGCGTGAACCGTACGCGTCTCGTGCACCGCGCAGCACGTGAAGAGGGGGGCCGCCGATAAGCCGTCAGCTGAATGTAAAGTTAAGAAATAAGGCAGATGATCACAATACGAGTTGTTGAACTAATCAATCACGACAATGCATGCGTGATTACAAGGCAAATGTCAGGCAGAAAACCATTTGGATAATGAATATTAATTTAACAATTATAGGCATTCACAGGTCTCGCATCTCCACATTTCACCAACCTGCCAGTGGAAAGAAAGCGAAGTCAAAGGTGACAAACACTCGGTGATCGGTGTCATGCGACAAAGTGTCGAAGTCACTAACAGCTAGTGGGCAGCGCCATTTTGCGTAGTGTGACGTAGGCGATGACGTTTCGGGCATGCGCAGATGTCTCGGTGGAAAATCAGCAACCGTTAATTCCAGAATGACTTTTTTTAACTGTTCTCGCCTGAAGTAGACTCGGAGATAAATATCCCAATTAGTGATCGTGATCCGAGTCTGCTCAGGAACGTCTGTACAAAATTTAACTCCCACAAAACGGGGTTTAGAGTGCAATTTAGAGAAATTTAGCGGAACTCGACAAAACGTGACTGCGTGTACTCACCGCTAGAGAGAGAGAGAGAGAGCAAGAGCCGAGGGAAGTAAATTAGCCTTTTTTGAACATGCGTGTGGGACCCGAGGGAAGTAAATTTAACTTTTTTGATCCTACAGGGAAGAACCGAGGGAAGTAAATTCGCCTTTTTTGAACATTCGAGTGGGACCCGAGGGAAGTAAATTTAACTTTTTTAATCCTACAGGGAAGAACCGAGGGAAGTAAATTCGCCTTTTTTGAACATGCGTGTGGGACCCGAGGGAAGTGAATTTAACTTTTTTGATCCTACCGGGAAGAACCGAGGGAAGTTAATTCGCCTTTTTTGAACATGCGTGTGGGACCCGAGGGAAGTAATTTTAACTTTTTTGATCCTACGAGGAAGAGCCGAGGGAAGTAAATTAGCCTTTTTTGAACATGCGTGTGGGACCCAAGGGAAGTAAATTTAACTGTTTTAATCCTACAGGGAAGAACCGAGGGAAGTAAATTCGCCTTTTTTGAATATGCGAGTGAGACCCGAGGGAAGTAAATTTAACTTTTTTGATCCTACAGGGAAGAACCGAGGGAAGTAAATTCGCCTTTTTTGAACATGCGTGTGGGACCCGAGGGAAGTAAATTCAACTTTTTTAATCCTACAGGGAAGAACCGAGGGAAGTAAATTCGCCTTTTTTTAACATGCGTGTGGGACCCGAGGGAAGTAAATTTAACTTTTTTGATCCTACAGGGAAGAACCGAGGGAAGTAAATTCGTTTTTTTTGAACATGCGAGTGGGACCAGAGGGAAGTAAATTTAACTTTTTTGAGCTTACGAGGAAGAGCCGAGGGAAGTAAATTAGCCTTTTTTGAACATGCGTGTGGGACCCGAGGGAAGTAAATTTAACTTTTTTGATCCTACAGGAAAGAACCGAGGGAAGTAAATTCGTTTTTTTTGAACATGCGAGTGGGACCCGAGGGAAGTAAATTCAACTTTTTTGAGCCTACGAGGAAGAGCCGAAGGAAGTAAATTAGCCTTTTTTGAACATGCGAGTGGGACCCGAGGGAAGTAAATTTAACTTTTTTGATCCTACGACTTTCCTCGGTTCTCCCTCGCATGTTCAAAAATGTCGAATTTACTTTCCTCGGTTCTTCCTCATAGGATCAAAAAAAGTTAAATTTACTTCCCTCGGGTCCCCCTCGCATGTTCAAAAAAGTCGAATGTACTTCCCTCGGTTCTTCCTCGTAGCATCAAAAAAGTGATGACCCGCCGTCCTTCTGGAACAATGGTATTTCATCGGTTATTCTTCGGTAATTTTGAGAGAAACGACTGGTCGACGCTATGGTACAGCGGTTTTTTATCGGTTATTTTACGGTAATTTTAAGAAAAACAACTAATCAACGCTCTGGAAGAACGGTTTTTCATCGGTTATTCTGCTGTCATTTTGGGAAAGACGACCGGTTGACTCTGTAGAAGATCGGTTTTTAATCGGTTATTTACGATAAATTTCGCTAGAAATATCCGGTCGACGCTTTGGAACAATAGTTTTTCATCGGTTATTCTGAGGTAATTGTGCAAGAAACTACCGGTCGCCGCTTTGGAATGGTGGTTTTTCAATTATTTAGCGATAATTTCGCTAGAAACAACCGGTCGATGCTCTTGAAGAGATGTTTTTCATCGGTTATTTTGCGGTAATTGTGCAAGAAACTACCGGTCGCCGCTTTGGAATGGTGGTTTTTCAATTATTTAGCGATAATTTCGCTAGAAACAACCGGTCGATGCTCTTGAAGAGAGGTTTTTCATCGGTTATTTTGCGGTAAATTGGCTGGAAACGACCGGTCGACGCTTTTTTATCGGTTATTCTGTAGTTATTTTAAGAATACTAACCATATGCCTTTTCCTGGTATTCCGGTCTTTTCGCGGTAATTATGGTTGTACGACGGTCATTTTTTGGCCGTTTTCGACCGGTTATTTTTTTCGGTTAAATTACCGATAAAGTGCGGTCGCCCGTCCTGATAGGGTGCTTTTTAATCTTCCTAAACAAAACATAGGCTGCGAAACTCACGTTAAAAAATGGAATAATGACAACAATACTCAAATTGTTTAACTTTGCAAATCAAAACAAAGTATCAGCACGACTCTTTTTAACGAATACACTTTATTAATAGTGAATCGTGATTTAATAGACTATTAATTATTATGTTTGTCCAGAATAGTACAATAATATTGTAATGAAAAGGAAAAAAAATATAAAAAAATTCTATTTATGCATAAACTATTACAATATTTACAGTTTTGAACCGAACAATTTAAGACTTCGTGAAAAACTTCCTGAATTCACGTAGAACAACTTTGTCCCTCATATTTTTTTGATACTTAAAATTCACCACAGGCTTAAAAGCATCAGTGGTTTAAACTCATCATACATGGCGAGTTTCAAAACATTATCTTAAAGTTGATTAGAGTTATCATCGTGTATGTTTGAAAAATAAATTAAATTCAAGTTATAAGGATTTTGAAGTTTTTAATTATTTGGTTTAAAGCACTCATTGTAGAAGAAAATGTTACTAGGTAAATATGTGCGCCATCAACTTCTATATACAGTCATATTTTTCTTTTTCCATTTTTCCAACATTTCTTTCAGATAATTTTTAGCTAATCCGGTACGAACTGTAGAGACTCCGCGAGCCTAGCGCATTATTGCATGTGGCCCCTGAATTTAGGATAGAGACTACTGTACTTGTCATTGCGCTTATTGTCCGTATTATGAAATTGTAAGCCTTAATTCGAATGGGAAAAAAGGTTATATAGAACAACCAAAAAAATTTACAAAACAAAGCAACTAGAATCTTATATTTCTCAAAAATAACGGGGCTGCGCATAAATTTCGGGGCACGACAAGAAACGGACGGCGGAAACACGCAAAGAAAATGGAAGATCCCAAAGGCCGGCAAGTTGGGGGTATATGAGGGGCGAAAAGGGGGAAAGAGGCTCGAGCATCGAAGGCGTGAGAGAAGAGTTCTCACACGAGCGGACGCTTCTTCGAGAAATTGATACTTTCCGTTCGACCGCTAAATTTGCAGTTGACGGACATGTGGTGGGAGGTGAGAGGAGAGGATGTCCATGGTTATATAGGGGAAATAATTAGGGTAATGACGCTCTACAATACGTGGTGGCTCAGGATGATCTACGAATTCTGCCGACTGTCCTGTTATCCGCGTCCTGGCAACCTTCTTTCGGTCTCTTGCCTAGCCGCACTTAACCACTCGCTAATAATAGTTTTTTTTTTTTATAATAATAATCGTTTTTGAATTTTCATTTGTGAGTACAGATAAAATAATAAAGTTGTCTATTTAACCCCTTGTGTCATAGTGTTCACTACAGGGAACACCTTTTCTCTATTCGTCTTTTACATGTTAAAAATCAATTTATCATTTTGCGTTCTTCATTATTTAAGTTCTATAAGCCAAAGGCGTTTAAATAACGTATAAAAATCAATTATGAAACAGTTTTCAATAACAGTAATCGTTGCAAAAGCAACGTATAATGTTTTCTCGACCGCTTATTAATAAATAATAAGTATAAGATTTCATTTCTTGGTAAGTACGGTCGTTTTACATAAATAAACAAACAATAACATTAAATAAATGGGTTATCGATTTCAACCACTAAGTATGGCATAAAGTGACATAAGTGAGCATTGACTGGGTTTGTAGTATAACCGCTCAGAACTTTTGATTTTACTGTTCGGAATATAAGGAATTTAAATGACTAGACTATTAATAGGTTCCCTTTAGCGGTGATAAAGAGAACAAATGTTTATTGTGGAAAATATACGTTTCGTCCCAGTTTTTTCACGTGGACTCATCAGTAAGACCGTGAAAAAACCTGTCTTATACGTATATCCGGTTTTATTTATAAATAGGTGATATTTTAAAATTAATCTAGCAGAGGAGGAATGCTAGAAAAATTCGAAAAGATATCTATGCATGATTACACTTTTAATGTTATTGTTTGTTTATTTATGTAAAAGGACCGTACTTACCAAGAAATTAAATCTTATACTTATTGTTTTCAATAACATTAATTAATTATAAACAATAATATATTAAAAAAAATACCGGGTTTTCAAAATAAATCGTTTATGAATAATGTTCCTCAATGTACATATATGGGCATATATGGGGACGTTATCGTTTATACGTATTTCGTGTTTCTAATTACAAATCTGAAGTCAGAATTTTGATAGTAGGTGAATAAGTAGGTGAGATATAAACAAAAATACGAGAATATATCCAACACACCCACTGTTTGCGTGTTTTTTTTTTGTTTTACATATTTCGCGAATTACAGAACATTTAGGCCTATTTTCTCACATAGTTCATTGAAACGAATGTACGCTAAGGGTTTTGTTAATAGATCTACTTTCTGATCCCGCGAACAAATATAAATGACGTTGATGTCATCATTTTCGACTTTCTCCCTTACAAAATGGTATCGAATTTCAATGTGCTTAGAACTGCGATGAAATTCCGGGTTTTTAGCCAATCGGATCGCATTCTAGTTGTCAAAATATAAAGTCATAGTTTTTTCAGATTTGTATCCGACGTCGCATAACAATTTCTGCAACCAGATCGCTTCACGCGCTGCCTCACTCGCCGCGATGAATTCAGCCTCGGATGTACTAAGGCTGACGGTGTTCTGACGTTTGGAACACCACGTTAGCGGACGGTTTTCTAGTTCGAACAAGTAGGTCCTTGTCGAACGACTTGTATCTTTATCGCCGGCGTAATCTGAATCCGCGAAACCAACTAACTCGCGAAATTTTCCACCGCCGGTATACAATATTCCACGATTTTTGGTACCTTTTAATTACCGAAATATTCGCTTCACGGCTTACCAGTGAGAATTGTCGTGATTTTCTAAGTATTTGTTTATTTATTTATTTATTTATTTATTTATTTGTTTGTTTATTTGTTTGTTTGTTTTGTTTGTTTGTTTGTTTGTTTGTTTGTTTGTTTGTTTGTTTGTTTGTTTGTTTGTTTGTTTGTTTGTTTATTTATTTATTTATTTATTTATTTATTTATTTATTTATTTATTTATTTATTTATTTATTTATTTATTTATTTATTTATTTATTTATTTATTTATTTATTTATTTATTTATTTATTTATTTATTTATTTATTTATTTATTTATTTATTTATTTATTTATTTATTTATTTATGTATGTTTACAGTATGTTGAATCG
This sequence comes from Trichopria drosophilae, assembly GCA_030407085.1. Classification (NCBI taxonomy): domain Eukaryota; kingdom Metazoa; phylum Arthropoda; class Insecta; order Hymenoptera; family Diapriidae; genus Trichopria; species Trichopria drosophilae. The sequence goes on along the minus strand of CM059582.1, from coordinate 132,465,672 downwards.
ATTTCACCTCGGAGAATGAGGTTAACACAAATTCATGGGCTATCTTAAGATTACAGTATTAGTTATGTAACTGTTATATCTTATGAGCTAAATTAGTTCTACTTATAAGTAACTAAAACTAGTCTATTGGTTCGCGATATAATGTAAATAGTCTACTCTAAAATAGAAAATAATAGGGAGGTTTCCAAGTTTGATTTAAAAAACAACCGAAAAAGTTTGGTTTTGAATTCCGCAATGCTCGAGCAATCCTTAACAGATGATGGCAATGCATTCCATAGCCTTGATGACATAATAAGGAAGGAACTCGCAAATTTGGCAGAGTTATGAGTGGGAATTATATGTTCATTAGTTCCGGAACGCGGTAGATGCCTGTTCGCGTTACTTTGCATAATGTATTGTGAACGTAATTATGAAGGAGTCTCCGTACAGAAAAGATTATAGATGATAATCCCTACGAAGTAAAGCCTTCGGGACGCTGCGTTTAACCATCCCAATTTTTCTCCGTAAGGTGTAATATGGGCATCCCTTCTGAGACCAAAAATAAATCGGATTCCAGAATTCTGCATTCGTTCGACCTTCACTTTCAAGGTTGAATTAATATCATTGTATACTGCCGAGCAATAATCAAAGTATGGTATAATAAAGGTGGATACCAATTACTGTCGAAGGAAAGTGAGTAGTACATTTTGGTTGGCTCTTAGCTATCTTAATATGCTGTACCCTCTATTCGATATCTGGACAATATGTTCATTCCAGGAAAGTGTAGAATCGAAGATTACTCCAAGATTTTTAGTAGATCTTAGCCAAGGAATCACGCAGCCACGTACACTAATGGGAGTCAATGTATCCGAATAAAACAACTGCACATAGTGAGCATTGCCCACCATTACGGCTTTTGTTTTACTGAAGTTGATCACTAGCTTGTTTTCGTCGGCCCATTTACAAAACATTTCTGCATTCGACGAATAGCAGAGTCAATTTCATGAGGGTAGCAGCTGAGATATATTTGCGTATCATCAGCGTAAATCATGTGATGAGAGTGTTGAAGAACTGTAGGTAGGTCATTTATAAATATGGAGAAAAGCAGAGGCCCCAATGCATAACCTTGAGGAACTCCAGCGTTGATGAACCTCCACGATGAGAGCTCGCCAGTAATATCGAGTACAGCTTGAGACCTGCCTGATAAATAAGAAGCAAACCAAGCTAGGACAAGAGGCGAAAAATTAGCCATTTTCATCTTATGGATAAGAATTTCATGATCTACAAGGTCAAATGCCTTGCTGAAATCAAACAGTATCACGCTCAGCTTTCAATAATCGAAATTCCATAGTGATCCACGGCGCAGGCTTATGTCTTGGTACAAATGTTATTTTCGGCGCATGACGATCGAAGACAGACGTAAGCCGTAAGGAAATAATTTGCGATAGTTTATTAACATCACTACAGTTGATTGTTGTTTTAGTAAAATCACTCCAGTCGTAATTATCAAGATCATCAAGCAAGCGTAAACAGTTAAAGTTCCGATATTCCCTACACGTTATAGAGAGAGGGGCGGGGGGGGGGGTGCTTGTACTCTGATATTATAGTCAATTGAAATTAGATCGTGACCGTAGACAAATGGTAAATTGACCTGAGAGCTCGATAAGAGATTATCGCTGCTGTCTACTAAACAATGATCAATCCAGGAATCTGCTAATGAGCTGTGAAAAGTGTTCTTGAAGGGTGCAATTTGTAGAGAATGTTCAGTTGCGAACTCCTTTAGTTTAAGTGAATCACTATTATCCCGGTTTAAATTAATGTTAAAGTCTCTCATGACAATAATTTTATTATAATTGGAGCCTAATTTCTGAAAAGTTTGAAAAAATAGCTGCACGGAGAGAAAAGTTAGGTGTTTTCTGCTAGCCACTCCGGTAATTTTTGTGGAAGTATCTCCGGCAGTCTACATACTGCAGAAATTACAGAGGTCGCCTATAAAGGATACAGGATGGCTTAAAGCAGAACTCGGCTTATATGAATACGGTAAAATATATAGGATTATTCAGCAGAATCTGCAGAACTTATTAAAGAGAAAATTAGCGAATTCTTTAAAAACTTCCGTTCAGTATTATAATTTTCGGTTACGTGCATACGTTATGTATTGCTAGGAATTATTAAAGTAATTTTACAGTATATAGAAACAATGTAAACTAAAATACCAGTGATAATCGTAGAAAATGTATACTTTTGACTGTAAAATATAAAGTAAGTATATATAAAGTAAATTCAAATCCAAAAGCAACAATTCGTGACATGTGAGAGGCTAGGTTTTCGTATATTTTACGCACACATATCGACTCGGTATATTACTTCCCTTGAATCATTGAACAAATTGTTCTAACTTCCACGCGATTAAAATGTTTTTTACAAATATATCTATTACATATGGTTTTCAGAGAATTTTTCACATCACATACAGGCAAGCACATTGGTTGTCGCGAGAAAACCACATTGCACGTGGAATGTTGGTATTACTGCGCCGACGCTGCACTTATTGGGAAAAAGTCCTGTAATAACTGCAGTATTGAAATATTGCGTTTACCTTACTTGGTACGGGTGAATTTACAAACGGAAATAAGATGAAATTTGCGGAACTTTTCTCTCCGCGTGGAGTGATTTTCTAGGCGGATGGTAGACGACTATTACTAAAATCGGTGGCAGACGAGGCGGTGTAACTTTGGCGAAGATGAATTCTGCAGCAGTTAATGAGTGACAGTCAGAAGTAAGTAATGTTCTAAACTTCAAATGTTGGTGTATGTACATAGCTACACCACCTCCTTTGCCATATGCACGGTCATTCCGAATCAGATTATAATTTTCAAGATCAAAATAACTATTTTCAGATAGGTGATTAAGCGACGTTTCAGAGATAAGTATTATGTGGAAAAAGTTAGATCTAAAATAATCGCGAAGTTCATTTAATTTATTTTTTGCACTCAAGGATTGAACATTAATGTGACAGATGCGCAGAGAATTACAATTTAGACTGTTTGCGGATCTTGAAATCGGGACCGTATTCGAAGTACTAGTTGACGGTTGCACTGAAGTATTGGTGGACGATGTAGGTTGGCGTCATTTAGCGATATGCTTCAGTTCCTTGACAGACACAATCTCCGAAACTGGGGCACCTCTTGATGATCGATAAAACACAATACCACGATTGATGTAGACAAATTTGTTGGAGTCATTTTTGAGTAAATCACGTGATTGTTTTAAAAGATGCAGTGTTTCCTATGGTAGATGCTCGTTTATGTACAGTCGGCAAGCAGGTAATGTTTCATCAATGTCTTTTGAATTAATCATTTTGCGAGTTCGCATGCTGCTAATAAAACTGGTGCGAATTTGAGGCGCAGAGAACTTTATGATGATCGTAGGTGGCCTGTGATACTCAGTGATAACTTCACTTTGAGACGAGTTTTGCACATTTACATTCCCTGAGTTGCAGTTCGATTTAGGTTGCATACGAATAGCAGATAAAATGTCCCGGTCATGAAGCCGTATTTTTAGAGCTAGAGCAATGCGCATCGTTACCGATCGAAGATCTTCATTTGTACTAGTGGGAAAATTCGACAGATCCTAATCGCAGTTTCGATTCTCGTAGCCCATTCTGAACCAATCTAGCTGTTGTTTGCGTCCAGATATCATGAAGGATTCAACAGACTTCTCAATCTTGTCCACTTTTTCTTGTATATTAAGAAGTTTGTCCAGTTTATCGTTTGTTGAGATATTATGTTGTTCTTGTTTATCAACATATAACTTAAACCAGGCAGGTGCCGCAAGTGACGGATCAAGGTATTCAGAGTCGACAGAGGATTGACTTGCCGATCTTAATAAGCGAGGTGGTTGTAACAGCGTTCCACCGTGTATCTGCTAACGATATTTACCGCGAAAGTAATATCAGGGCGAGAAATCATTGACGCAAATAATAGAGATCCGACAGCTTCTCGATATGGCACGTAGCAGACTTCGGAGTTCGCGGTCGATTTTTCCAGGACAACGTGCGGGTCAGCGGGCACTTTTACATTTTTCGCATCATTCATCTTAAACTTATCTATAATGTACGTAATGTACGCAGTATGATGTACAAAAATCTTTTTTCAGACCGATTGGGTGCGATCTGCATTCCGGCGAAACAATCGGCTTCGTTGGAGGTATCATTGAATTCGTTTCTCAGGGCATTTAGTACATTCTGGATTGTTTCCATTTTTGAAGCCATTAAAAGACCATCATCGACATATAATGCTAAATAAACCCTATCACCATTACATGTTCCGAAATAAATACATTGATCAGCACTACTTTGTACGAATTCAAAGATCTTTAAAAAGGTATCGAACCTCTTATTTCAACATCGGCCGGATTGTTTTAGGCCGTACAAAGCCTTATATAGCTTACACACTAAGTTTCTGTCCTGAACGTTAAGCCCTTTTGGGACACGCATATAAACTTCATCGTCCAGTTCGCTGTTTAGATACGCGGTTTTAACATCAAAGTGATAAATTTCGAAGTCATCTATCGCTGCGATTGATAAGAGTGCGCGAACAGAGTCGTATCGGACAACGGGGGAAAAAACTTCTTTGCAATATATTCCCGCTTTTTGGGAAAAACCCTGAGCACACAAACGTGCTTTATACCGCGAAATTTCGCCGGATGGCGACAGTTTAATTTTGAAAACTCATTTGAACCCTACTGCGCTTCGACCAGGGGGCAATTTTACTAGATCCCATGTACGATTCTGTTTGTGCGCTTCGAGCTCCTCATCAATAGCCTCGATCCATTTTTCGGAGTTTTTTTCCAGTTACCGCTTCTTGATATGTTTTGGGTTCATTGCACGCTTTAATTCTACGACCGAATCTAGTGAAGAACATCGTTTCGTATTCCTTAAACACGTCATAGGCTTCACTTTTATGGTGTAAAAAGTAGACTTGCCGATAAGCGGTAAAATCTTCTTTAAACTTAATGAAGAACTTGGCGCCACCGATAGACGGAGTTTCTATGGCGCCGCAGAGATCCGTATGAATCATTTCACCCGGTAGAGTCGTTCTTTTTGAAGACTCACGGTTAATTCATTACAAGTTTTTAATTCGTAAAACCATTCTTTTCGAAACGTCATATGCAGCGACGCGCCACTATCCGAATACCAAGCTTCATTTGCGCTCAAACTATCAAATGCCGCAAAATCAACGTTCGCAATAAACGCGTCAAAATTTGTAAAACTACTTGAACGGTTGTCATTAACATCGCATTTATTAGAGTATTCGGGCTTTTCATGGTTTCGTTTTTTCTTACAATAGCGGGCTAGATGACCCTTACCGTGACAATAATAACATTCGTAGTCCTTGTACTTGCTATTACCGGAATTACGCTCCTGCGATGGGGGATGCTTCTTCTTCATGTCGCTTCCCTTGTATTCTCGGTCGTTTCTTAAACCGATCGCTGCCAATGCACTCGTTGTTTATCTAGGGCCTCGAGGTGGCTCTCCTCCTTAATCAGACGTTCTGTGAGATTCGGAATGGTTTGGTCAGCTGCCGCTACGCTGTCCCATGCCGTTACAAGGGCACTATATTTTAAAGGTAGCGACGCGAGAATTTTCGCCATGATTGTGACGTTAGAGACCATTTCGCCGACGTCTTGCAGCTGCCGCGCCATGCTCTCGATCTTGGAGATGTGTTGCGCAATGGAGTCGCCCGGTTTCATGCGATACTCGTGAAATCTCGTGGTAAGCAATAGATTACCAGTTGCACTTTTCTGCTTGTGGATCGTCGAAAGTTTAGTCCACATCTCTGCAGCAGTGTTGCAAGTAGCTAAATACTCCAGCTGCGAGTAAGTCACAGCAGAGGAAATGGCCACCATGGCCGTTGCGTCTTTCTTTATCCAAGTCGTTTGTTCGTCGCCTTCTTCCTTCTTCAGCGCTTCCATCAACGATATCGAGTAAATCGTTTGCTACCAGTATGGCTTTGATCTGGAATTTCCATAGGTGGAAATTTTGACCGTCGAATTTCGTTATGTTTCGATAATCAAATCCGTTATTCGAGTCCGCCATTTTGTTTCACAGATTAATGTAGACTTTTTCGCACAAAAATAGGAGATAGCACACGCGCGTCGAAATTGTTCGACGACTTTACACGTGTAATCGGGTAAAAAACTCCGAAATACTGCTTCACATCAAGGGATAGGTGATTGCGAGGTTTCGAAATAGGAATCGACTAGCGCTTCAATCACACACCACTGTAGCACGCACGTGGACGGAACACGAGATGGCCGACACAACGAACACTCCCGATTTTCGATAAAGAGTTTGCCTCTGACCTATAACGCGACTGTGCTTGGGCCCATAACCTGTTGGGATTATGGGTAAAAATGAGCGACTCAGGAAAATACTCCGTAATAATTGTTTATTTAGCAAAGGTATGATGAGATAAATTGTGTCGACACGACGAGCCGGACTTGTTCTCTCTGCGATGACATAGGTGAACTGAATTGGTTCGCGAACCTCGCTTGCATCGTGCAAAGAAAAACTAAGTACGCGCGCCTCGTTGCGTTTAAATAGTGAACTCACAAGAATAGAAATAAATCAGTAGAATAAGTAGGTGAAATATAAACAAAAATACGAGAATATATTCAATCAAAGTAATAAATTAATTCAAAATGAATTGTATTTTAAGCAACATTAGATGAAACCTGATCATTAAGCAGTCATTTCGTCGCCAATTGTTTCAAAACGATATTTTCGATATTTCAAACAGTATTTTTGAAGTGTTTGGAAAATTTTAACTTTGTAAAGAATTGCCTGCACAAGTTATACGCATTTTACAGCAATCGTTATAAACAATAATGATTTAAGCAATGATTACGTCGCCAATTGTTTAAAAATGATATTTTCGATATTTCAAACAGTATTTGTGAAGTGTTTGGAAAATGTTTACTTTATAAAGATTCCCTGCAGAAATTATACGCATTTTACAGCCAGCGTTATAAACAATAATTATTTAAGCATTGATTACGTTTTCAATTGTTTCAAAACAATATTTATCTTATTTCAAACAGTATTTTTAAAGAGCATGCAAAATTTTAACTTTATAAAGTAATTTCTGCACAAGTTATACAAATTTTACAGCATTCGTTATAAACAATAATTATTTAAGCAATAATTCAATCGCCAATTACTTCTGTAAACGACTGGTGGAAGGGCTTTAAATAAAACACGCAGTTTGATCGGCCGACTAAAAATCTCAATTAATTGTTCCGATCAGTGCCGGTGACGATCTAATCGCGATGCGGATTTCCTAACCCGACGACGTTCCGGAACGTTCTCTGCAACCCGATCGTCACTTTTTTACGTTTTAGTTCGATTTTTCAAACTCTCGAACATTTAAATAGACTACAACGTCATATTACACATCGGTATTATACTATTCGAATTACAAATAATTATATCGAGATCGTCACCATTTTAAAGAGCCTTTTACATAATTTACCCAACAGGCCTGCTTCATTTTGAGAGGTACCCCCATTCGGGTGTGCAATGGCGTAGGGAAAACCACCTTTGTGGGAAAAACCTACGCCGGGTACCGCAGTCAATAAAACAGCGATTCTGTCCGTAACATTCTCCCCCCTGTACGGAATCTACGGACTCGTACACTCCACGAGAATCGATGTTTTCATAACCCATTCAACTCGTCATCGAACACTCTACACGTCATGCACTCCACATTAATAAATTTTGGGATTCGCAAGGTACTATCATATGGTACCATAACTCAACAACCAAACACAATCTCATACTCATTACTTTCAGACTCATTAGTCAGTATCATAGCTTCCATTTTACACTCTTTTAAATCAAACTTACGTCAATAACATGTGATACATCACAGCATAGTTAGCTCCAGGTCGTCAGTAGTTACGTCCAAGTCAGTGAAAAAGACAAAACAGGTCGATCACTAACTACTAAAATATCACTTAAATAATAGCAAAAACAAAAACAAATTTAGTGATCGTAAAACAAAAACTAAAGAGCGCATAAGCCGTGCCAAAGGACGAGTGCTACCAATGTAAGATGGTTGCAAACGTCCGTGACGCTACTCAAATACTACCCATGTTATATATGAAACTACACTACAAGCGACAAATCTAAATTTCCACAGTAATGATATAAGTTTCAGGTCAGTCTTGCAACGAATATATACACTCTCACTAGATCTCGCACTGTATACCATATTACTCACCCCGCTAAGGGAACATAATCCAAAAAAAGTCGGCATACAATGATCATAGCTTCGCAATGATTATGCCTACATTATGCCATAATAACTCATCAGTATCCATACATTACGCATCAACTGTACTAAGTATTCATTCGTATATTGCACGACTTTAGTGACGGTATGGATGTTCAATTGAATCATTCTATGTCATGCGCGGCTTTCATGAATTCACAAGACGAAAGTTAAGGCAGCCAGGAATACGAACATTTCTATTGTTGTCCGTAGCATAATATTTTTGATCGCTACTTTATTTAAGTGGCGGCAACTGGTGATGACCGATCCCCGATCGCTTATTAGCAAATTCTCGATGACGAGTGGGTCGCAACTGAGGAGTTGCCCGATTTTTAAATTCACCAGTTGCTATGTACATCGCCAAGGGGCTCCATGCTTTTATTTTTTCCACGACGAATCTGGAAATTTCGATTTCGGAGCTCAAGTCGATACCTTCTTTGCCACTCTTATCCTTTCTCTCTCTCCCTCTTTCTCTATCTATCAAAGACAATATCTCTCCGAATTAGAGATAGACATCGATCCGACTCCGAAATAAGCTCTGCTCCAATTCCGAAATCTCCTTGCACCGAAACTAAAACGCACCTTGCTCCGACTCTAAACGCACCTTGCTCCTATTTTATGATACCTTGCTCCGAATCGAAATTTCACATATCGATAATTTCTTTTCAGAGTAAATTAATTCGAGACTCCACAATCTACCGTTATATACCATTATTTGTACCTATATAGGCACTCTGTACTGCGGCTGCCACAAAATTTTATTTTACCCATTCGTGAAAGATTGTTTTCCTTCCTGCCTCAACTTATACATTCAATGCTTGTGAATCGTTTTGAACATACAGCAAGTATACATTTTCTTAAAATAGTTCACGTAGCAGATCTGCAAGCTCTGTTTATATTACATCGCCATCGAAATATTACACCGACGGGTCGTTCTGGACCCGCGAATACAACAAGTACTGTGTTTCAAACTCACTCAGGTTTGGTATCAATTTCATTTAAAGTTTCATCTCGTCACACGGCGGCAGACTCGACACTAACAAATCCATAGGTATTCAAATGCTTTTCCGTAAAGGTCGTCATAAACCAACGATTCCGCTCTCGATCTTTACCAAATACGACCATCGCCCTATGTAGGGGATCAGCTCGTGATCGTCGACTCTTTTGATCGACTACCTCAATGGTTTTCAAACCATTCCGTAAGAAACAAAGAAGGCTCATCCTTCCAACGAATAATAAGATTAAAGGGCTCATATTTTTGGATTCTTATCCAAAATACGTAACGAAATTTAAATCGATTCCAATTCGATTCTTCACGTCGTCATCGCCATCCAAATAATTTGACTTATCATTCAAATCAAGTGCAAATACAAATACTTCAGGACCTATTAGAGGGTACGGTTCGCGGCTTCTCTCTCTCATTCTCTCTACGCAGTGTTGAATTGCCTTGTCTCATGCTCTATATACGCTAAAACAAATTATTGTTATTCTAATTAGCTATATATATAAAAAAAATAATACATTATTGTAAACGGCCCGAAGGAGACCTGTAAAGTTCTCGTGAACGTTACAGCTCCCCTCCCCCAGACGCTGGGTAGCTTGGGCGTACCAGCTCTCCAAAATCTCTCCATTTCGGCAACAGGAAAAATAAAATAAAAACAATATCTGAAACAGAGAAAGTCTCCTAACTAATCCTAAAAGAACGGAATATATAGGAAAAGAAAAATATCAAGTTATTTAAACTATAAATATTATTAGGTGTTCAAATGTTCATCTAAGGCCACTTTGGCGTTTGTACACCATTGTATGTTGCGTTATTCGCCTAATGCCGATAGGCCGCTTGTGGCACCAAATGGTGCAAATGTCTATCAGGGCACTCATCACCCCGTACCACATTAGGGTGTCTACAAACGTAGCAGCTTCTGGCTGCTCTCATGGCTTCGCGGGGGTCGTCGCCTTGTTCCAAGGCGATTCGTCGCGTTACCTCTCGTAGCTGAGTGCCGTATTCCTCAGCTTTATTTAGTTCGGCTATTGCCGCTTCCCTCGCCGCTAGTTGCTCCTTTTGTGCTTGTTAGTGCTTTTGTACTGCGCGGTCCCGCATGGCGGAGAATTGTTGTTGCAGCTCCTGCTGGTGTTCAGCTAGAGTGATTACCCTCCTACGCTGGGTCGCTGCTTGCTGGCGTTATTGCTCCGCTTCCTGGAGGTCAGCCCGATAATTGGCCAGAAGGCGCGTACACCGCTCTCCAGCTACCGCCTGAAAAGAGGCTCCAAATTGCTCCACCAGCCAATCATAGTGAAAAAATATCTCCTCTTCATCTGCTCGCAGCTGTTTGCGTCGACTTCGCAGTTCTTCAATCTTTGCCCGTATCGGTTCCCAGAGGAATCGGTATCGGGCCAGTTCTTGGTCGCTAGGCTGATTAGTGGCTACCGCAAATGATGCTGCCTCCTCGACGATCTCCACGGCCGGTTCTGAGAATAACATGACGGCCAGTCCCTCCTCGGGTTCTTCTATCACTGGATCAGATTGTTGACTCCTAGATAAAAGGAGGTAATAGGGTTAATTACTTTGCAAGGTTTTATATCCTGGTTTGTGCTCGTGTTCTACCTAACTCAATTTCTACATTACTCGATTGGGCAAGCTTTGCCTTTGACCCTTTTGGTCGTCCGCGTTTCCTAATCATAAGTAATGGCTCCTCCGGACAACTATTTCGCGCTCCGGGCCGGACCCCGGCGTTGCTTCGCGATGTACGCATACGCGTGTCGTACGAGGCCGCCCGCGTTTATCGTTCGCGTCAACAGTTTTATCCGTCGATGTACGCGTTTTACGCTCGCGGAGGACTGGGCCGACAGTTTCTTCTTCTGATGACGACTCGTTACTCTTAGATGAAGAATCTTCAGCTTTTGCAGCTTCTTCGGCTCTTGTCGCCTCTTCTGGCATAGGCCGAATTCCATCTGGATCTGTGGCAATTTATTCATAAGGCTTAAGATCCCCTACATGCATGGGCCCATATGGCTGACCTTTGGCATCTTCTAAGTCATATATATTTGCACCAGGTCGACCAACAATGGTGTATGGCCCTACATATTTAGGAGCCAGTTTGGCAGTAATACTCTGAGATGCTGAGGACAAGATTCGGTTTCTCTTCCAAACTCATGCTCCAATCTTATACTGCACGTCACGATGCTTAGCATTGTAATATGTTGCTTGACGTCGGTGTGCCTCTTGGCTATTTTCCGCAACTTGCTCATATATCTCAGGTAACTGCGTCATTCGATTACTCCATCGAACTCTTGCTGCCTCTGGTTCACCCGCTTGGGCCTCCAGCTCGTCTTGTCGTCTTTTTAACCTTGGTGGCGGTAACTGGCGACCATAAACCAACATGGCTGGGCTAAAGCCAGTTCATTCGTTAACGGCTGTATTAAAAGCAAATGTGAATTCGTTAAGGAGAACATCCCATTTACGATGGTTCTCTTCGGAAAATGCCATAATCATTGTCTTTACTGTGCGATTGACACGTTCGACAGGATTCGCCTGAGGCTGATACGGTGGAGTGTTCTCCTGGGCGATTTCCGCTTCTCGTAGAAATTTATCCATTACTTTATTCCTGAACTCTGACCCACGATCAGATAGAAATGTTTTTGGAGCGCCAAATCGCAACAGTATTCGTTCCTTGAATGCCTTCTTAATGGTTGGGCCATCCGCGCGTCGAATAGCTATGCACTCTATCCATCGAGTAAATAAATCTTGAAAAATGAGTATATACTCGTAGCCTCTTCCAGTTCTCGGCAGCGGACCCGTAATATCTCCTGATATTATTTGTCCTGGCTGATTGAGGTGACGTGTTCCTAACAAGCCGGCGGGAGATGACTGCAAGACTTTGCATTGTTGGCAAATTTTGCAATTTTTGACGAAACGTCGAACATCACGCCGGATGGTAGGCCAATAATAATACAATTGCACACGTTCTCGTGTCTTTAATTGACCCATGTGTCCGGCCGTTGGCTCTTCATGACATTCGGCCAACACGGTTCGTCGTTGCTCCTTAGGCAACACCAGCTTCCAGCCACCTTCGTCTAAAAGAACTTCTTCAATTTTCATATCCGGACGGTATACGTAAAGACGGCCTCCCAGCATCTTCCGATCATGGTACTCATACGGTCGTTGAATAACCTTTAGCTTTGGAGCCTTATACCATTCATCTTTAGTTTCTTCCTTTAAATCCAAAGTTGCCAGCGGTATATCTTCAGCATCTTCGTAAATGCGAGATAACGCATCTGGCGCACTGTGCAACGAGCCCTTTCGATGTTCTATATGATAATTATAGCCTTGCAATTTTAGTGCCCAACGAGCAAGACGCCCCGTTGGGTTATGCAAGTTGCAAAGCCACTTCAGGCTACTGTGATCTGTGATCACGTTAAATCTATAGCCTTCAACATATGGCCTATACTTTTCTATCGCCCAAATAACGGCTAAACATTCCCGTTCAGTGACGGAATAGTTCCGTTCAGCGGAACTTAGTACGCGGCTTGCGAAACCTATAACGCGTTCTAATCCATCAATATTTTGTATAAGAACAGCACCTAAGACCGTATCACTGGCGTCTGTCTCAATGGTGAATTCCTTAGAGAAATCTGGTCTCTGAAGTACAGGAGCTGAAGCAATTAGGCTGTTTAAGCGCTCAAAAGCTTGCTGTTGTGCGTCCGACCATTGAAACCGGACATCTTTCCTAGTCAGCTTCGTTAGCGGTTCTGCTAGAGCAGCGAAGCCTTCCAGAAATTTCCTGTACCAGGAAGCCATACCTAGGAATCGGCGTACTTGTTTGAGATTCTTTGGCTGCGGGTAATCTAATGTGGGTGCAATTTTATCCGGATCTGGACGGAAACCGGTTTCACTTACCAGCACCCCTAAATATTTAGCCTCGCTTTGACAAAATAAACTCTTTTTGCGGCTAATAGTTAATCACGCAGCTTGAATCTTTTTAAGGACTTCTTCGAGCCAATGCAAATGATTTGCAAATGCCTCTGAGACGATGATGATATCGTCCAGATAGCAAAATGCATGTGGCTCCAGTTCGGGACCAATGAGACTATCAAGTAGCCGTTGAAAAGTGGCTGAAGCACCTGATAAGCCAGAAGGCATCCGAACGAACTGAAAGAGTCCCATCCCTGGTACTGTGAAAGCCGTGATCGGCCTTGCGGCTTTACGCATCTTTATTTGATGATATGCGCTCTTCAGGTCCAGGGTCGATATATATTTGGCTCTTTGTAGCTTAAGCAGAATGTCATCCATATAAGGAAGTGGATAAGCATCTACCTGCGAAGCCGCGTTGACTTTACGAAAGTCGATACAAAATCGTAAAGAGCCATCCTTCTTCTTCACAAGTACGACCTGGTAGTTTAAGTACTAGACCAACTACTAGTGGACGGTTCAACAATTCCCGCTGACAGAATCTCTCTTACATGCTCATGCATGACTTCTTCCACCTTTGGAGAAACCGGATAATATTTTTGTTTAATCGGTTTGGCGGATCCTATATCGATGTCATGCTCAATGAGCGTAGTACAGCCTATGCTGTATTCCGAACCATGAGGCAATACCCTATTCAACATTTTAGTCAATTCTTGCTTTTCAGCTGTGGATAGTTTGGCCAAACCTACTTGTGGCTTTTCGGAATTCTCCGTTGAAAGCGCTGCAACTTCTGCTACCACTGGTTCATTCAGCCCTTCAATCCGAATGTGGTTATTGCGTGGATGTAAAATGGCGTTGAATTCCCGCGCAAAATCCGCGCCTAATAGGCAATCCGCTTCCAAATTAGGCATTACTAGTGCTGGTAGCCATTTTGTTACTCCCTCTATTGCAAATGGAACCGTTGCTACTCCAGTTACGTGAGATGACCGTCCATCAGCGATACGAACTTCCTCACGAAAAGGCTGGAGCAGTTCGCTGCAAGATGTGGCGATCTGGACACCGACCGGACCCATTACCGTCCTGGCTGCTCCTGGGTCGAACAGCGCTTTTAAGCGAAATCCGGCAACATCCACTTTAAGCCACCATCGAGGATATTTTTTACTTATGGACTTTTGCGGCCCTGGCGGCGATTGACTATTTTCTTCCATACCCGCGATTGGCCACCGTTGTGGCGACCATTCTGGTCGTTTTGAATTTTTGGCGACGATCGAGGTCTGGGTATTCTCGGGGGCGCTGATGACCTCTCTTCTTCGCTCCCGTTGCCTTTTCCCGCACATCTGGGACAATGATATGCCCTATAGCCTGGTAGCTGGCACTTCCAACATTCAATCCGCCGCGGTGATCTGTTGGATTTTGACGAACTGTCTGAACACGGTTGGCCCGATGCGGATGCGCGATCGGGATTATAAAACTCAGACGGAATTCGGTCCCTCGGCCAATCAGGCGCTCGGCGCGATCGGGGTTTCCATAGTTCCGCGTTTTAGCGCTGCCACTCTTCGAAATGCTCCGAAACCGATGTTTTAACTATATCTGCTATATCTTTGGTTGTGAGTGTGGTAGTGACGCTGGCGACTACTGCTGCCTTCGTGACTCCAGCTGTTTGTTCTTTAGAAGCTATCGTTGACACTGCGGTTATCTGAGCTTTTTTGGCTGCCTGTTGTGCCTTTAGTGGTTTATAGGTTACTTCAGGCATCAGACTAGCTTCTACTGGAGGGGGAGGTTTGTATCTTTGCCGCATATCAGCAAGTCTCTCCACTTCCATAGCCCGCATTAGTAGCTGATCACACGAGTGCACTTCCTCTCTTCTCACAGCACATTGGATGTCAGGTCTTAAATTTTGATACAGTAAATCTATCTGTCTTTCTCCTGAAAGCTGTGGAACCCAACGTCGTAAAATTGTCAGCAAACAAATTACATAATCGCGAACGGATTCATCTGGTCCTTACGTTCTGGCTTCTGCCTCATGAATTAGTCGTTGCAAATTGCAATCGGCTCCATAACAACGCCGTACCGAGACACAGAAATCCTGCCACTTTCGCCAACCTGACTGAGATAGGCGGCACCATTGCAGCGCCACGTCGCAAATTAAATGCGGCATTGCTAATAGAATTTCTCTTTCGCTAAGGTTAGCTAACGCGCGGCATTCTTCAATTCGGATGAGGAATTTTTCCACACTTTGGCCCTTGGCCCCAGAAAATTTAATTCCCCAGCGTCCCACAATCTCGCCCACGTCACGATTTCGCGGCATCATTGATTCGCTAAATTCGGGAAGGGAACGACTGGCATTCCCCCTCCCCCTAGGATCGACATATCGACTAGAACCGAGAACGGTTCGGTCCGGTACCGAAGCGCCGTCGTTTGCTTCGCGATTTAGGTCTTTTTGAAAGTAATTGACGTTGAACGTGTCGCGAAAATTAACTTTGTTGTTTGACGTTTTCATTCGCCGAAAAACATTATTCTTTTCCTGTGGTCACGTTTATTCGCGTCAAATCGAGCACATTTTTTTCCGAGTTCCGCGTTTTCTCGACAACTTTCCTCAAGGTCATTCTCCAGCGATTTAGTCCGCGTTTCAGCTTTGTCCAAAGCTGCTAAAATTTCTGCGAGCATTTCGTTTCGACCTTGTTCGACCTCTGCTGGCGGATTGTATTCCGATATATGATCCGGATTATTCGCAATTCTAACACCTGGTTGCAAACGTGCCGTTGTAACTGTAGACGTCGCGAACGTTGTTGCAGTTGTCGCGACCGTTGCACTAGTTGCTGTCGTCACCGGTATTGTCGCGATCGATGAAATATTTGCCCGGACTTGATGAAATTGCGACAATCTTCCCGGACTGTCCGTTGTCCACGAGTCACTATTTTTCGAATCAAATTCTTCACCAGATGATTCGCTGCCATTTTCACCGACTAAACTCGTTCGTTCTAAGAACGCTAATCGCAGCGTATCACGTCGCGTGCGCAAAACGTCCGAAATTTCCGCGCCCTCATTTGGCACAAAATCCGTTTCGGAATAATTGCCTTGTAAGCGCTGGAAAAGTCTTTCCATTCGAATAAACGGCGTTCCGGAAGCATTCAACTGGAGTTCATCCAATGCCCGCTCCAAATCATTTTCCGTGAGACCGAAGACCCAGTCCTCTAAAGGTCGCAACGAATCGCGGTTCGCATTTTCCGGAAGAGCCATTTCACAAAATTATTTAACACAGTACAAAATAAACAAATTTTTATTTATAGTACACATTCATTTCATTTACATTTTCTTCAATTTGCTATTTTACCTATCATGGCCCAATTTCAACATAAAAAAAAAACAACTAAATAAATAAATAAATAAATAGATCACCAACCAAAAAAAATCTGTGTCACCTTGTGTAAAAAAAATGTTAATTGAGAGGGAAAGAAAAAAAAAATCTTTTAAATAAATTAAAATTAAATTGTTTTCCAAATTTGTTAATAATAATACAATTAATAAATTAAATAACCGCAATCAAATAAATAATCTACAATAACTAAATAACTACAATGTAAAATCAATAAATAGATAAAATGTACAAAAATTAACGACCATAAAATAAAATACGATTAAATAAAAATTAAAATTCAGTTAATGTACACCAAATGAGAATAAAAAAGAAAGTCAAAAACAATTAACGTCAATAAACATAATGAAATAAATAAATAATTAAAATAAAATAAATAAATAAAATACATAACATAAATAAACTACAATTAATTTATATAAAAAAGAACTAACAAAAACACAAAAAAACGTAAGTATTAAAATCAATTTAAATCAAAATAAATATATACCTGTCGTAATAATTAAACACAAAAACATTAAAATTATTAAAATCTATATATAACAAAAAATAATGTTATGTATTATTAAATAAATATCAAATAAAATAACTGTATCACATTTCTTCTAAAAAGAAACAAATTTAAAATAAAATAGTCTGGGTCGAAGTAATGTAAAAGAAATATAATAAATTAATAACACACTACACATAAAATCGAATAAACATATACATCGTACTTAGAATTTAAAAATAAAATTCAATCAATATATACAAATACACTAGTGCACTAACAACACCTATATTACACGTAAAATTAATTTATTGGGCAATGGAGATGAGCTACAATATTTTTTTACTTTATTTTTCCTTTTGTATTTGAAAATTTATTTCGTATTTTCTAATATCTATTAATAAAGTTATATTATTTTTAGAAAACAAATGATTTATTCGCCTCGTATTACGTTGACCGATGTAAACATAAACACGCGAGGACTTCGGTGAACTGCCTGTTACTTTCGCCGATTAGTCGTTCAAAAATTAAACGACTTTATTTTTTAAAATTTTTGCCCGTTTTCTTACACGTAGGGCGCCATGTGACGTTTCTGTACGTCTTATATACCACGTTAACTATTATCTGTCGAAAGAAATTCAATTCTGCCAGAACGGCAAATTATTAAGTTTAAAAAAAAGAAAAATATTAGCCCTGACCGGCGTCAGTACGCAGAAAAATGTATCCGCGACCGCGGAGAGGGATCGGGATCAGAACGAAAGTTACCAGGCAATAAGGAATCCGAATAATTTATAATATTAAAATATATTTTGTAAAATGTTAGGATAAATTAATAATACAAAAAGAAAAAAAACGGCGAAACGAGATAGGAGGCGAATTTCCCGCGAGAGAGAGAGAGAGAGCGAGAGAGAGTTCGGATGCCGGTACTTACATGTTTCGGGGAATCCGTTTGTAATCCTCACGACAGTCCTAAATCTGCACAATAGTGGCACAATCGTTACACAAGTTTTTAATGTGACACGGCTTTCGAAAAGGTATGCCAGAAAAACAAAATAAAAGACGCGTGTCGCTATTAAGGAGCCGATACCTAGCGTGTTCGTCGCTCATCTGCCTGTACTTTCGGTAATTAACCGTGAAGGGACAGTTTCACGCATCACGTGATTTCGCGGACCTATTAGAGGGTACGTTCGCGGCTTCTCTCTCTCTCTCTTTCTCTCTACGCAGTGTTGAATTGCCTTGTCTCGTGCTCTATATACGCTAAAACAAATTACTGTTATTCTAATTAGCTATATATATAAAAAAAATAATACATTATTGTAAACGGCCCTAAGGAGGCCTGTAAAGTTCTCGTGAACGTTACAAAACATCGGACAAAATATGACGTTTTACTAACACCTATTTCAGCCGGTGTTATTTCGATTATCTTTCAATGCACCAAATTTATGTTCAAAACGGCTTCGTGGCTCAGGCGGTTAACGCACTGGACTACGAAGTCGTAGGTTGTGAGTTCGATCCCCATCTGGTGAACAATTTTTCGATTCCGTTTTCAAGCAGCAGCTCGCTGGTGGTAAGACGAGCCACGTTGTTTGTTTACGTTTCGAAAATATTGCTTATCTGGCGGAAATCGACTCATGACCGCCGCTGTACTTGGTGTAGGTTTCTGCAGTCCTACATTTCATACACAAATGTGAAGTATGGCGCCATCTTTCTAAGTCGATCTGCAGCTCTCGCAAAATATTACGATATACAATATGGCAATGATTGAGGAAAAAAGGGCGATTCCGCCCGTTAATTAATAAATCAAAAAAAAACGGGTAAAATAAAACGTGCGGTCAAGCTTTCAAAAACTAAAACTTTATTCGCTCGAAGCAGGCGTCTCGTTTTTTTAAGGAGTGTAATAAATTGCACGGATTTATTATTGCTTTCCCTGCGGTGACGACGATATTAGTTTTCCGAAAAATTAAACCGTTCCGTTCGATAGCTAGCTTTGCTCTCTTCGATCTCGCGGCGAAGAGGAGGCGTCAGCGTCGTTATTTTTGGTTGCTAGGCGACGGTTTTCACTCTTCGAAAATCAATGGAAGGATTTTCCCCCCACTAAAGTACCGAACACCAAATTCAAAAAGCCCTCGTTCCAAACCTCCGAAATGTACACCGAGAGACCAGCACTGGTACGAAATCGGAGTGACCGTGCAACCACGAGGTTGACGTATCCGATTCCCCGTGCTCGAAACCAAATAATAATAATATAACGGTAACGGTAATATTTTTAGAACGATTCGAACTGTTCGCAAAAGTTTCGTTTCAACATTTATAAAGGCGCGATGTTCTTACAGACATCTAGAGAAAGATGATGTTCGTCAGAACACCTGCCAAAGGCGCTGTTTTGTATTTGATATTCAGCAAACTCGAAAGGATCGATATTTCGACTTAAATCGCTGAATTACAATGTAGAATAAAAAACTTTCCCAAATGTATTGTAAAGTGATTTTGACGTAATCGGATGCCTAATATACCGTCATCCAACTTCGTACTATCCTCACTTTTAATCGTTAAAACTTAAAATTATGGACTTAATAATTTGTCGTTCTATTTCTCTGTATATATGAACATATTTATGATCGATTCTTAATAAATCGAATTTATAATTTAAAATATTCATCCCCAATCTAAACAATTGTTCGAATTCTTATTCGTTATTAATATAGTTTAGTTATTCAATCTATAATTTGAATAAATTAATATTCGTTAATATTTTTGGTTAAAAATAGCTTGCAGAATTGTTTACATTACAATTATAAATCAATCAGTTACGTCATAATTAATATTAAAAAATTATGCCATCTCTAAGTCGTCTATCCCTTCGTCGTACCCTTGTGGCCGTCGCTGTCCTCAACAAATGTCCAACCCGTGTAACACATGGACATGTCCAAAGTCTAAGCACGAAATCACAAGAAAAGCGGCAGTCTCCCATATACATCACACACGCGACACAAAGTTTAATCGCGATCACTCGAAAAAGGCTACTTCCACCATAACCGGTAATGATTCCCGGGTTTCGGCACCAATTTTGTAAACGACTGGTGGAAGGGCTTTAAATGAAACACCCGGTTTAATCGGCCGACTTAAAATCTCAATTATTTGTTCCGATCAGTGCCGGTGACGATCCGATTGCGATGCGGACTTCCTAACCCGACGAAGTTCCGGAACGTTCGCTGCAACCCGATCATCACTTTTTCACGTCTTAGTTCGATTTTTCAAACTCGCGAACATTTAAAAAGAGATTTTATTCGAATTATAAATAATTATATCGAGATCTTCAGCATTTTAAAGAGCCTTTTACATAATTTACCTAACAGGCCTGCTTCATTTTGAGAGATACCCCCATTCGGGTGTGCAATGGCGTAGGGAAAACCACCTTTGTGGGAAAAACCTACGCCGGGTACCGTTTAAAAACGATATTTTCGATATTTCAAACAGTATTTTTGAATTGTTTATAAAATTTTTACTTTATAAAGTAATTTCTGCACAAGTTATACGCATTTTCCAGCATTCGTTATAAACAATGATTATTTAAACAATGATTCCATCGCGAATTGTTTCAAAACGACATTTTCCTTATGTCAAACAGTCTTTTTAAAGAGTCTGCATAATTGTAACTTTATACAGAATTTCCTGCACAAGTTATCAGAAATCGTTATAAAGAATGGTTTTTTAAAAAATGATTCCGCCGTAAATTGTTTTAAAACAATATTTTCCATAATTCAAAGAGTATTTTTAAAGAGCATGCCAAATTGTAACTTTATAAAGAATTTCCTGCCCAAGTTATCAGAAATCGTTATAAAGAATGATTATTGAAATAATGATTCCGCCGCGAATTGCTTGAAAACTATATTTTCCTTATTTCAAACAGTATTTTTGAAGTGTATGCAAAATTTTAACTTTACGAAGAATATCCTACCCAAGTTAGAAGAAATCGTTATACAGAATGATTATTTAAACAATTATTCCGCCGCGAATTGTTTCAAAACTACATTTTATTTATTTCAAACAGTCTTTTTAAAGAGCATGAACAATTTTATCTTTAGAAAGAATTTGCTGCACAGGTCATACGCATTTCACTGCCATCGTTATAAGCAATAATTATTTAAACAATGATTCCATCGGGAATTGCTTCAAAACTATACTTTCGATATTTCTAACAGTATTTTTGCAGTGTTTCGATAATTTGAACTTTATAACGAATTCCTTGCAGAAATTATACGCATTTTACAGAAATCGTGATAAACAATAATTATTTAAACAATGATTCGGTCTCGAATTGTTTCAAAATGACATTTTCCTTACTTCAAACAGTATTTTCGCAGTGTTTCGAATATTTGAACTTTATAAAGAATTTCCTGCTCAAGTTATCAGAAATCGTTTTTATACACGGACAACATCTGAAACTGGGTACTCGGGCGTTTTCGGGGTCGCTGATCACGAATCCGTCCTCAGATTTTCAAAATTCAAGATGGCGGATCCAATATGACGGACAAAATTCATAAAAAGTATCTTGCTCAAGCTGAAACTGGGTACTCGGGGGTTTTCGGGGTCGCTGATCACGAATCCGTCCTCAGATTTTCAAAATTCAAGATGGCGGATCCAATATGGCGGACAAAATTCATAAAAAGTATCTTGCTCAAGCTGAAAACTAGGTACTCGGGGGTTTTCGGGGTCGCTGATCACGAATTCGGTCTTAGCTTTTCAAGATTCAAGATGGTAGATCCAATATGGCGAAATGTGGAAAAGCGTTTCGATATTTCAGATGATGATTCTTCTAAAGATGAAATTGATGCCGAAGATTCAGAAAATGAAGTATGGTCTAAGTTATGTAAACCAAGAGCAGATACTTCATTCACTAAAGATTTCGGTCCAAATTCGGGCAATATAATATCACCGTCGGAAGTATTTTTTACGCTTTTTCATGATCATCTGCTAGACATGATAGTGGAACAAACTAACCTTTATTTTCGCGGTGGCGTCATGTTACTAATAAGCAAAACCGTTATATAGCCCGCAAAAATCGAATACAAAATTTTGTAAAATTTTTTATTTATTTACAAGATAAAGACAAATTTGTGGACTGAACATTTTACAATTCGATCCTTGTAATCGGCATTTTGAATTTTGAAATTGTGAAGATAGTTTCATGATTCAAAAATCCCCTAAGAATGTAGTTTCAGCTTGATCAAGTCTCTTTTTATGAATTTTAATCCCTATATTAGATCCACTAACTTGAATGTTGCAAATCTGATGTAACGTTCGTGATCAGCGACCACGAAAAATCCCGAGTGTCCAATTTCAGATTGATCAAATAATATTTTCTGAATTTGGGCCGCCATATTGGAACCACCATCTTAAATTTTGAAAATTGGAGGCCGGATTCATGATCAGCGACCCCGAAAACCTCCGAGTGCCGAATGTCAGATTGATCAAGTAATTTTTTCTGAATTTGGTCCGCCATATTGGAACCGTCATCTTGAATTTTGAAAATCGGAGGCAGGATTCGTAATCTGCGACCTTGAAAACCCCTGTATAGTATGGCTTGCATAAATACGTTCAATACTTTTCTTAGTAATGGATTTTTCGTGAAAAATAGTCGGTGTTTTTAGCATTTGTTTATTTATATCCTAATTTGTAAGCAAATATTCACTAATGGCATGTCATTTTAGATTCTTTGATATGTCACGATGATGAAATAACAAAAAAAAGTGAATGAATCGATTAAAAATGGACTTAGAAATGGGTAAGGCTTTCTGAAGTGGGCACTGAATTTACCAAGGTTCATAATTTTTGGAAAATAATGTACCAAAATAAAGTTCTAGTAGTAAGTAATAAGTCACGTGAATTTTATTGCATAATATTAACTCGTTAATTTGTTATAAACAAATGAATTTTTCCGGAGCTTTTCATTAAAAAATTTATTACCCTGAAACCAATCGACCAAAGTTAATGATTTTTTTTTTGTAAGTCAGTGATATGTTATACTACGATACTTTAGTATTTTTGTTTCAAAAATATTGTGTTTGTTGATAACAACAAATTATTTTTATAAACAAATTAAAATTTAAACAATTCTAGGGCTTTATTATTAGTTTTAATAGTATGAATTTTCTTGATAATTATCTGAAATTAAACTTGAGAAAAAAAAATTTGGGGTTCCAAAGTACTTTATTTACAGGAAGCATTTTTGTTAGCGCTCGCGCTCCGGTTGAGCGCTATAGTCCTGTGCTTGCATGGCCGAACGACGCGGCGGAAGAATAAGTTTTTAGGTTTAACTATGAAACTTATCAATACATTGAAAATATACTTATGCTACAGAAAAATATTGTCTAATTTATTACTGTTTTTACATCACTCTCCAATTATTGTTAATAAACACAACACAACAACAAATATTAGAATTTTTACTTTATTTTCATAATAGTCGATTTGTTATACAGCGAAAAGTTCAAGCAAATGATTAATCTTGTCAATTTTCAATAATTTGTCAACAGATTCACAATTGAAAGTGGGATCAATATTTTCATCATCTTCGACATCAAATACATTTTCCGAAGAGGCTTCGTCAAGGATAGGTTGAATTATTTTCTGGAACTGAGTTTGTTTTCACTGTTAAATTAATCTTCTTTGTGTAATTATTCTCTTTGTTCAAGCGCCTTTTACAAGAAAAACACACATACTCGCCGATAAGTTCAGTGAATTTTTCATTCCAATCAGCGGTCACTTTCACTAAATATTTTATAACATTCGAATGATTTTTTGTTTGCTGAGAATTACAAAACCGGTTCGAAGACGGCATTTGGAAGACTTTATAAAAGCGCAATAGGTGTAATATATACTGTAGACGCGTAGAAAAAAGAAAAACAAATGACGCAACCCCACATGTTAAAAATTGATATTAAGCACGTCGAAACGAGTGAAAAGCGCGATGCATGGAGAGAACATGTTGTAAGAAAAGTTATTGCCATAATTTTTAAACGAAAAGTTAAAATAATGCATGCAAATTTTTGTTCGTTTATAAGAAATCGACTATTATGAAAATAAAGTAAAAATTGTGAAATTTGTTGTTGTTGTGTTATGTTTATTAACAATAATTGGAGAGTGATGGAAAAACAATAATAAATTAGACAATATTTTTCTGTAGCATAAGTATATTTTCAATGTATTGATAAGTTTCACAGATTCTTCCGCCACGTCGTTCAGCTATGCAAGCACAGGACTATAGCGCTCAGCCGGAACGCGAGCGCTAACAAAAATGTTTCCTGTAAATAAAGTACTTTGGAACCCCAAATTTTTTTTTCTCGAGTTTAATTTCAGATAATTATCAAACAAATTCATACTATTAAAACTAATAATAGAGGCTTAGAAGTTGTTTAAATTTTAATTTGTTTATAAAAATATTTTTTTTTTATCAACAAACACAATATTTTTCAAATAAAAATTATAAAGTATTGTAGTACAACATATCACTGACCTACAAAAAAAATTCATTAACTTTGGTCGATTGGTTTCAGGGAAATAAATTTTTTAATGAAAAGCTCTGGAAAATTTCATTTGTTTATAACAAATTAACGAGTTAATATTTTGCAATAAAATTCACGTGACTTATTACTTACTACTAGAACTTTATTTTGGTACATTATTTTCCAAAAATTATGAACATTGGTAAATTCAGTGCCCACTTCAGAAAGCCTTACCCAATAGTCCGGTCAATTTAGACCAAAAAATGAGAGTGAAGTTACATAAAGTCCCAACAAGCTGAATTTTTGTGAAGTTGTTCAAAACATAATTATAAACAATGTCTGGAAGTTCCCCTTCATTCCCCAGTAAGGAAAAAATTTAATTCAAGGTCAAAGGTCAAAGAAATGAGTTTTTTGCGATTTTCAGCAAAACGGTAAGTTTTATCATAAAAGTACCTCAGACAAAAATTGTAGATCGTAAACGATCCACCGTTTCTGAGATATAACGATTCTAAACGTTAACAAAAACGCGCTAAGTACACTACCTCATAGGTGGCGTGGAAACGTGTGCATATTATGACGATAACAACTTTTATAACTTTTAGAATCGTTATATCTCAGAAACGGTAGCTCGTAATAAAAAGTATTGATATATTTTTTATAGATAATTTTATGATCTACAATTTTTGTCAGAGGTACTTTTATGATAAAACTTACCGTTATGCTGAAAATCGCGAAAAACTCATTTTTTTTACCTTTGACCTCGAATTAAATTTTTTCCTTACAGGGGAATGATGGGGAACTTCTAGACATTGCTTGTAATTATGTTTTGAACAACTTCACAGAAATGCAGCTTGTTGGGACTTTATGTAACTTCGAATGTCTAAATTGACCGGACTACAAATAAAAAAAATGATGAATAAATAGGTGGTATAGATTTCATACTGCCATGCCGCAAAGGGTTAAACAATGATTATTTAAACAATGATTCCGCCGCGAATTATTTCACAACTATATTTTCCTTATTTCAAACAGTCTTTTTAAAGAGAATGCACAATTTTATCTTTATAAAGACTTTGCTGCACAAGTCATACGCATTTTACAGCAATCGTTATAAACAATAATTATTTAAACAATGATTCAGTCTCGAATTGTTTCAAAACCACATTTTCCTTATTTCAAACAGTCTTTTTAAAGAGCATGCACAATTTTATCTTTATAAAGAATTTGCTGCACAAGTTATACGCATTTCACTGCCATCGTTATAAGCAATAATTATTTAATCAATGATTCCATCGGGAATTGGTTCAAAACGATACTTTCGATATTTCAAACTGTATTTTTAAAGTGTTTGGAAAATTTTTACTTTATAAACAATCCCTGCACAAGTTATACGCATTTTACAGCATTCGTTATAAACAATAATTATATAAACAGTGATTCCGCCGTGAATTGTTTGAAAACCATATTTTCCTTATTTCAAACAGTATTTTTGCAGTCTTTCGAAAATTTGAATTTTATAAGGAATTTCCTGCACAAGTTATCAGAAATCGTTCTAAACAATGATTATTTAAACAATTATTCCGCCGCGAATTGTTTCAAAACGACATTTTCCTTATTTCAAACAGTATTTTTGAAGTCTTTCGGATATTTCTACTTTATAAAGTAATTTCTGAACAAGTTATACGCAATTTACAGCAATCGTTATAAACAAAAATTATTTAAACAGTGATTCCGCCGTGAATTGTTTGAAAACGATATTTTCCTTATTTCAAACAGTATTTTTGCAGTCTTTCGAAAATTTGAATTTTATAAAGAATTTCCTGCACAAGTTATCAGAAATCGTTTTAAACAATGATTATTTAAACAATTATTCCGCCGCGAATTGTTTCAAAACAATATTTTCCTTAATTCAAACAGTATTTTTAAAGAGCATGCAAATTTGTAACTTTATAAAGTAATTTCTGCACAAGTTATACGCATTTTTCAGCATTCGTTTTAAACAATGATTATTTAAACACTGATTCCATCGCGAATTGTTTCAAAACGACATTTTCCTTATGTCAAACAGTCTTTTTAAAGAGTCTGCATAATTGTAACTTTATACAGAATTTCCTGCACAAGTTATCAGAAATCGTTATAAAGAATGATTTTTTAAACAATGATTCCGCCGCGAATTGTTTCAAAACAACATTTTCCTTATTTAAAACAGTATTTTTAAAGAGCCTGCAAAATTTTAACTTTAGAAAGAATTTCCTGCCCAAGTTATCAGAAATCGTTATACAGAATGATTATTAAAATAATGATTCCCCCGCGAATTGCTTGAAAACTACACGGAGAGACTAGAGGCAAGATTTTCGTCCGGCCCTCTACGCGCAATAAAGGTACTAGACCACCGGACGAAAAATCTAGGTAGGCGCGCATAAAGATCGTGCATACTCCGTGGCCAAATCGAACGTGCGGAGTATAAACATTCTCCCCACTCTGCCGCACGAAATTCCTCCAAGAGTCGGACGAATTTCAGACCTGGCTCGGACGATTTTCATGCGGCAGCCGGCAGTCTCAATAAATATGTATTTTATTTTTGTTTGCCTTATGCAAAGTGTCATTTTCGAAGTATTTTTTGATGCCGAATACAGTGGTGGCCTCAAAATTTCTTTATCATGCACAATTTTTTAAAGAAATGAGGTGAAATATGTCAAATTTTGTTTTTTACCACATGAATCATTTTTTTTGTAGCAAATAAATAATTGCCTTAAATTTATAAGGTATCATTTTGGAAGTACTTTTTCGTGCAGACTTTTCCTATGACATCATGATAGGAAAGTGAAGTTAAGTGTGTATTTTTGCTTTATTTATATGGTGGAATATGGTCAAAAACAAAAATGTTGACATATTTAGTTTAAATTTTCACAAAATTGTGACATGATAAATAATTATGAGAGCACCATCGTTTTCAGCAAAAGTATTTACCATGTCAAAGATATAATCGACATTAGACAATGTTATATACACACTATCTGTGCTTCGATCATTATTAAAATTTCTTTTATTTTTGATTTATTAATTTTTTTCATTTAACCAGGTATACATAATAGTATATTACAGCACAAAATTTTGTGCACTCATTGAGTATTCTACTGAAGATATAGATATCTATGCACAGATCCGGTATAAAGCTGGCAGAAATATATAATATATAATATAATCAAAAGTATAGCACTACCCGCAACATAAGTAGTATAAAATGTATATATATATTTATAATAAGTAATTATATTAAATATGTAATATATTAATAATTATGCTGTAATAGATGCCGATGAATTTGAATAAGTTTTAATTCCTTGTTGCACTTTAATATGTAAGTTCTATTAGAACAATACATCAGTAATTGTCTATCGCTAATGAATGTATAAATAATTCTCAATGAATTCAGAACCTTTATGGAACAATTCATATGAAATTGTTTATGTATTAGGTTTAAATTATTGGACTGGGGGCTCAATTATTGTAAGAAATGCAATAAATAACAAATTAATATAAATTTCGGGCTTATCATTATTTATTTTACTCCAAACAACGTTCAATTAGCACAAAATGTAGAAAAACACGATTTTGAGTCATTCTCGTCCGCCATTTTGAATTTTATTTTTTTCTTCAATAGTTATTGTTAGAAATGCAATAAATAAGAAATGAAATATTAATCTCGGGTATATCATTATTTATTTTTATCCAAACTACGTTAAATTAACACAAAATACAACAAAAATATGTTTTTTGAGATACTTTCGTCCGCCATTTAGAAATAAGAAAAAAACGTAATTCTGAAAAAATTCAGAGTGAAAGTTCACATGTCACAGATGATCTGTAGAAAATTTCGTAGAAAAAAAATACCCGTTTTTGAGATATCAAGCTGGCCCGGTTGACATGGAATGCACGATATATATATATGGCATCTATTACAGCATAATTATTAATATATTATATATTTAATATAATTACTTATTATAAATATATATATATATATATATATATATATATATATATATATATATATATATATATACATTTTATACTACTTATGTTGTGGGTAGTGTTATATTTTTGATTATATATTATCTATATCTATATACTATCTTTCTACTTAAAAAATTGAATTTATGGGGCATTCCACTCCAAATGTGTAATTGTTTTTTTCATATTTTTGTTTTCTTTATTTAACTATTCTCTTATCTTTAGGACATGAAACTGAATTCGGACCATATATAATAATAATATATCGCTTGTATTAAAGATTATAGAACTGTTTAGATTAAATAAAAATGTCTACTTTAATTTCTATAAATGATTTAAACTCCAAAAAATTAGTATAATAAATTAATACAACACATGGTTTCTGCAGAATTTTTATGAAGCTTTCGTATAAAAATATTTATTTTTACGAATTATTACAGATAGACATACAAAATCGATTCGAAGTATTTAATTTAAATTTTCCATTAGATCCACTGTTTTTATCAATCTGAAATATGTCGTGGGTAGTGTTATATTTTTGATTATATCATATATTATATATTTCTGCCAGCTTTATACCGGATCTGTGCATAGATATCTATATCTTCAGTAGAATACTCTATGAGTGCACAACATTTTGTGCTGTAATATACTATTATGTATACCTGGTTAAATGAAAAAAATTAATAAATAAAAAATAAAAGAAATTTTAATAATGATCGAAGCACAGATAGTGTGTATACAGGGTCATCGAAAAGTATCGGACCCCCCTAATATCTTCAGTTAGAATGCACTTAGGAGAAAATGTCCAATAGCAAAGTTGTATGGTTTCAAGCGGGGAGTAAGATGATGACCTTGACTTTGACCTTGACCATGTCCTTCAAGGTCATTTCAAGGTCAATCTTATTTTTTTAAATAGAACCCCCTACATTTTATTGCATATTCTTATAGCTTATCTCGAGAGCTTTCCAAAACACTATAATAAAATATTTTTTTATTAAGTGCTTTTTGAGTTATAAAGGTTTGAAGTTAACAATTTTTTGACACAAAATGTAGAATATCTTGTAAAATATTATTTAGTTTTCAGTAATCATAACCTTAATACTTTTGTGCGCGGAATAATGAGACCAATTAATTGGTTTAAAGAAAATACATTAATCGGATTTCCCCCTAATATTTTCAGTAAGAATGCATTTTGGAAGGAACAAATTGTTAACTTCAAACCTTTATAACTCAAAAAGTACTTAATAAAAAAATATTTTATTATAGTGTTTTGGAAAGCTCTCGAGATAAGCTATAAGAATATGCAATAAAATGTAGGGGGTTCTATTAAAAAAAATAAGATTGACCTTGAAATGACCTTGAAGGACATGGTCAAGGTCTAAGTCAAGGTCATCATCTTACTCCCCGCTTGAAACCATACAACTTTGCTATTGGACATTTTCTCCTAAGTGCATTCTAACTGAAGATATTAGGGGGGTCCGATACTTTTCGATGACCCTGTATAACATTGTCTAATGTCGATTATATCTTTGACATGGTAAATACTTTTGCTGAAAACGATGGTGCTCTCATAATTATTTATCATGTCACAATTTTGTGAAAATTTAAACTAAATATGTCAACATTTTTGTTTTTGACCATATTCCACCATATAAATAAAGCAAAAATACACACTTAACTTCACTTTCCTATCATGATGTCATAGGAAAAGTTTGCACGAAAAAGTACTTCCAAAATGATACCTTATAAATTTAAGGCAATTATTTATTTGCTACAAAAAAAAATGATTCATGTGGTAAAAAACAAAATTTGACATATTTCACCTCATTTCTTTAAAAAATTGTGCATGATAAAGAAATGTTGAGGCCACCACTGTTTTCGGCATCAAAAAATACTTCGGAAATGACACTTTGCATAAGGCAAACAAAAATAAAATACATATTTATTGAGACTGCCGACTGCCGCATGAAAATCGTCCGAGCCAGGTCTGAAAATCGTCCGACTCTTGGAGGAATTTCGTGCGGCAGAGTGGGGAGAATGTTTATACTCCGCACGTTCGATTTGGCCACGGAGTATGCACGATCTTTATGCGCGCCTACCTAGATTTTTCGTCCGGTGGTCTAGTACCTTTATTGCGCGTAGAGGGCCGGACGAAAATCTTGCCTCTAGTCTCTCCGTGTATATTTTCCTTATTTCAAACAATATTTTTGAAGTGTATGCAAAATTTTAACTTTACGAAGAATATCCTACCCAAGTTAGAAGAAATCGTTATACAGAATGATTATTTAAACAATTATTCCGCCGCAAATTGTTTCAAAACTACATTTTACTTATTTCAAACAGTCTTTTTAAAGAGCATGAACAATTTTATCTTTAGAAAGAATTTGCTGCAGAGGTCATACGCATTTCACTGCCATCGTTATAAGCAATAATTATTTAAACAATGATTCCATCGGGAATTGCTTCAAAACTATACTTTCGATATTTCTAAGAGTATTTTTGCAGTGTTTCGATAATTTGAACTTTATAACGAATTCCTTGCAGAAATTATACGCATTTTACAGAAATCGTGATAAACAATAATTATTTAAACAATGATTCGGTCTCGAATTGTTTCAAAACGACATTTTCCTTATTTCAAACAGTATTTTCGCAGTGTTTCGAATATTTGAACTTTATAAAGAATTTCCTGCTCAAGTTATCAGAAATCGTTTTTATACACGGACAACATCTGAAACTGGGTACTCGGGCGTTTTCGGGGTCGCTGATCGCGAATCCGTCCTCAGATTTTCAAAATTCACGATGGCGGATCCAATATGACGGACAAAATTTATAAAAAGTATCTTGCTCAAGCTGAAACTGGGTACTCGGGCGTTTTCGGGGTCGCTGATCACGAATTCGGTCTTAGCTTTTCAAGATTCAAGATGGTAGATCCAATATGGCGAAATGTGGAAAAGCGTTTCGATATTTCAGATGATGATTCTTCTAAAGATGAAATTGATGCCGAAGATTCAGAAAATGAAGTATGGTCTAAGTTATGTAAACCAAGAGCAGATACTTCATTCACTAAAGATTTCGGTCCAAATTCGGGCAATATAATATCACCGTCGGAAGTATTTTTTACGCTTTTTCATGATCATCTGCTAGACATGATAGTGGAACAAACTAACCTTTATTTTCGCGGTGGCGTCATGTTACTAATAAGCAAAACCGTTATATAGCCCGCAAAAATCGAATACAAAATTTTGTAAAATTTTTTATTTATTTACAAGATAAAGACAAATTTGTGGACTGAACATTTTACAATTCGATCCTTGTAATCGGCATTTTGAATTTTGAAATTGTGAAGATAGTTTCATGATTCAAAAATCCCCTAAGAATGTAGTTTCAGCTTGATCAAGTCTCTTTTTATGAATTTTAATCCCTATATTAGATCCACTAACTTGAATGTTGCAAATCTGATGTAACGTTCGTGATCAGCGACCACGAAAAATCCCGAGTGTCCAATTTCAGATTGATCAAATAATATTTTCTGAATTTGGGCCGCCATATTGGAACCACCATCTTAAATTTTGAAAATTGGAGGCCGGATTCATGATCAGCGACCCCGAAAACCTCCGAGTGCCGAATGTCAGATTGATCAAGTAATTTTTTCTGAATTTGGTCCGCCATATTGGAACCGTCATCTTGAATTTTGAAAATCGGAGGCAGGATTCGTAATCTGCGACCTTGAAAACCCCTGTATAGTATGGCTTGCATAAATACGTTCAATACTTTTCTTAGTAATGGATTTTTCGTGAAAAATAGTCGGTGTTTTTAGCATTTGTTTATTTATATCCTAATTTGTAAGCAAATATTCACTAATGGCATGTCATTTTAGATTCTTTGATATGTCACGATGATGAAATAACAAAAAAAAGTGAATGAATCGATTAAAAATGGACTTAGAAATGGGTAAGGCTTTCTGAAGTGGGCACTGAATTTACCAAGGTTCATAATTTTTGGAAAATAATGTACCAAAATAAAGTTCTAGTAGTAAGTAATAAGTCACGTGAATTTTATTGCATAATATTAACTCGTTAATTTGTTATAAACAAATGAATTTTTCCGGAGCTTTTCATTAAAAAATTTATTACCCTGAAACCAATCGACCAAAGTTAATGATTTTTTTTTGTAAGTCAGTGATATGTTATACTACGATACTTTAGTATTTTTGTTTCAAAAATATTGTGTTTGTTGATAACAACAAATTATTTTTATAAACAAATTAAAATTTAAACAATTCTAGGGCTTTATTATTAGTTTTAATAGTATGAATTTTCTTGATAATTATCTGAAATTAAACTTGAGAAAAAAAAATTTGGGGTTCCAAAGTACTTTATTTACAGGAAGCATTTTTGTTAGCGCTCGCGCTCCGGTTGAGCGCTATAGTCCTGTGCTTGCATGGCCGAACGACGCGGCGGAAGAATAAGTTTTTAGGTTTAACTATGAAACTTATCAATACATTGAAAATATACTTATGCTACAGAAAAATATTGTCTAATTTATTACTGTTTTTACATCACTCTCCAATTATTGTTAATAAACACAACACAACAACAAATATTAGAATTTTTACTTTATTTTCATAATAGTCGATTTGTTATACAGCGAAAAGTTCAAGCAAATGATTAATCTTGTCAATTTTCAATAATTTGTCAACAGATTCACAATTGAAAGTGGGATCAATATTTTCATCATCTTCGACATCAAATACATTTTCCGAAGAGGCTTCGTCAAGGATAGGTTGAATTATTTTCTGGAACTGAGTTTGTTTTCACTGTTAAATTAATCTTCTTTGTGTAATTATTCTCTTTGTTCAAGCGCCTTTTACAAGAAAAACACACATACTCGCCGATAAGTTCAGTGAATTTTCATTCCAATCAGCGGTCACTTTCACTAAATATTTTATAACATTCGAATGATTTTTTGTTTGCTGAGAATTACAAAACCGGTTCGAAGACGGCATTTGGAAGACTTTATAAAAGCGCAATAGGTGTAATATATACTGTAGACGCGTAGAAAAAAGAAAAACAAATGACGCAACCCCACATGTTAAAAATTGATATTAAGCACGTCGAAACGAGTGAAAAGCGCGATGCATGGAGAGAACATGTTGTAAGAAAAGTTATTGCCATAATTTTTAAACGAAAAGTTAAAATAATGCATGCAAATTTTTGTTCGTTTATAAGAAATCGACTATTATGAAAATAAAGTAAAAATTGTGAAATTTGTTGTTGTTGTGTTATGTTTATTAACAATAATTGGAGAGTGATGGAAAAACAATAATAAATTAGACAATATTTTTCTGTAGCATAAGTATATTTTCAATGTATTGATAAGTTTCACAGATTCTTCCGCCGCGTCGTTCAGCTATGCAAGCACAGGACTATAGCGCTCAGCCGGAACGCGAGCGCTAACAAAAATGTTTCCTGTAAATAAAGTACTTTGGAACCCCAAATTTTTTTTTCTCGAGTTTAATTTCAGATAATTATCAAACAAATTCATACTATTCAAACTAATAATAGAGGCTTAGAAGTTGTTTAAATTTTAATTTGTTTATAAAAATATTTTTTTTTTATCAACAAACACAATATTTTTCAAATAAAAATTATAAAGTATTGTAGTACAACATATCACTGACCTACAAAAAAAATTCATTAACTTTGGTCGATTGGTTTCAGGGAAATAAATTTTTTAATGAAAAGCTCCGGAAAATTTGTTTATAACAAATTAACGAGTTAATATTTTGCAATAAAATTCACGTGACTTATTACTTACTATTAGAACTTTATTTTGGTACATTATTTTCCAAAAATTATGAACATTGGTAAATTCAGTGCCCACTTCAGAAAGCCTTACCCAATAGTCCGGTCAATTTAGACCAAAAAATGAGAGTGAAGTTACATAAAGTCCCAACAAGCTGAATTTTTGTGAAGTTGTTCAAAACATAATTATAAACAATGTCTGGAAGTTCCCCATCATTCCCCAGTAAGGAAAAAATTTAATTCAAGGTCAAAGGTCAAAAAATGAGTTTTTTGCGATTTTCAGCAAAACGGTAAGTTTTATCATAAAAGTACCTCAGACAAAAATTGTAGATCATAAACGAGCCACCGTTTCTGAGATATAACGATTCTAAACGTTAACAAAAACGCGCTAAGTACACTACCTCATAGGTGGCGTGGAAACGTGTGCATATTATGACGATAACAACTTTTATAACTTTTAGAATCGTTATATCTCAGAAACGGTGGCTCGTAAGAAAAAAAGTATTCATATATTTTTTATAGATAATTTTATGATCTACAATTTTTGTCAGAGGTACTTTTATGATAAAACTTACCGTTATGCTGAAAATCGCGAAAAACTCATTTTTTTTACCTTTGACCTTGAATTAAATTTTTTCCTTACAGGGGAATGATGGGGAACTTCTAGACATTGTTTGTAATTATGTTTTGAACAACTTCACAGAAATGCAGCTTGTTGGGACTTTATGTAACTTCGAATGTCTAAATTGACCGGACTAAAAATAAAAAAAATGATGAATAAATAGGTGGTATAGATTTCATACTGCCATGCCGCAAAGGGTTAAACAATGATTATTTAACAATGATTCCGCCGCGAATTATTTCACAACTATATTTTCCTTATTTCAAACAGTCTTTTTAAAGAGAATGCACAATTTTATCTTTAAAAAGACTTTGTTGCACAAGTCATACGCATTTTACAGCAATCGTTATAAACAATAATTATTTAAACAATGATTCAGTTTCGAATTGTTTCAAAACCACATTTTCCTTATTTCAAACAGTCTTTTTAAAGAGCATGCACAATTTTATCTTTATAAAGAATTTGCTGCACAAGTCATACGCATTTCAATTCAAACAGTCTTTTCTAAGAGTATGCAAAATTTTAACTTTATAAAGAATTTCCTGCCCAAGTTATCTGAAATAGTTATACAGAATGATTATTGAAACAATGATTCCGCCGCGAATTGCTTCAAAACTATATTTTCCTTATTTCAAACAGTATTTTTGAAGTGTATGCAAAATTTTAACTTTAAAAAGAATTTCCTGCCCAAGTTATCAGAAATCGTTATAAAGAATGATTATTTAAACAATTATTCCGCCGCGAATTGTTTCAAAACGGCATTTTACTTATTTCCAACAGTCCTTTTAAAGAGCATACACAATTTTATCTTCATAACGAATTTGCTGCACAAGTTATACGCATTTCACTCCCATCGTTTTAAGCAATAATTATTTAAACATTGATTCCATCGGGAATTGCTTCAAAATGATACTCTCGATATTTCAAACAGTATTTTTAAAGTGTTTGGAAAATTTTCACTTTATAAAGAATTCACTGCAGAAATTATACTCATTTTACAGCCATCGTTATAAACAAAAATTATTTAAGCAATGATTACGTCAAAAATTGTTTCAAAACGATATTTTCCTTATTTCCAACATTATTTTTAAAGAGCATGCAAAATTTTAACTTTATAAAATAATTTCTGCACAAGTTATACGCATTTTACAGCATTCGTTATAAACAATAATTATTTAAACAATGATTCCGCCGTGAATTGTTTCAAAACAATATTTTCCTTAATTCAAACAGTATTTTTAAAGAGCATGCCAAATTGTAACTTTATAAATAATTCCCTGCCCTAGTTATCAGCAATCGTTATACAGAATAATTTTTTACACAATGATTCCGCCGCAAATTTTTTCAAACCGTATTGTCCTTATTTCAAACAGTATTTTTAAAGAACATGCAAAATTTTAACTTTATAAAGTAATTTCTGCACAAGTTATACGCATTTTACAGCAATCGTTATAAACAATAATTATTTAAACAATGATTCAGTCTCGAATTGTTTCAAAACCACATTTTCCTTATTTCAAACAGTATTTTTAAAGAGCCTGCAAAATTTTAATTTTATAAAGAATTTCCTGCACAAGTTATAAGAAATCGTTATAAAGAATGATTATTTAAACAATGAATCCGCCGCGAATTGTTTCACAACGACATTTTCCTTATTTCAAACAGTATTTTTGAAGTGTTTGGAATATTTTTACTGTATAAAAAATTCCGTTCAGAAATTATACGCATTTTACAACAAGCGTTATAAACAATAATTATTTAAACAATGTGGTTACGACTGAATTCGTCTCGCGAATCTTCACTCGCGCGGTTGGCCGGTTCGGACAGAGAAATGGAATGGACTGTAAATTAGTTCCTATAATGTACGGATTCACCAAGCTACATCTTTTATTTGAATTCTTGACAGTCTTTATATGCACTCGGGCTTTAGCCACTTTCGAAGAATACTGCGATACTGCGCGGCGTCGCGTGGTTTACGTGAAGAGCGTCGCTTTGTTTCGAAACTAGAATGATGTCGATGCATCACCGGTCGGTAGCGATTCCTGACCGACTGCCTAGGCACGCGCGGACAAGCTTCCGTCGGGTCTCTCGCCCGTTATAGATGGCGCTAGCGTATAGCCCACATGGCCAATTCGAGCTCCAGCTTTCAACCACAACTTAATTTCTAACACAAATTTTTTTCAAAGGAAAAATGTTCTTAGAATTTATCACAGAATCTACTGTTAACCGGTAGTCAGTGACTCGAGAATCACCCTGTATATATATATATATATATATATATATATATATATATATATATATGTGTGTGTGTGTGTGGGTGCGTGCGTGCGTACGTGCGTGTGCGTGTGCGTGTGCGTTTTTAGTTTATGCATAAATCAGCATTTAATTACATCATTATTAACGATTTAGGTGGACTGTAAGAATAACTTCTTTGAAAAGATTGTATGATATCCAAAATTACACAAGTGCTCTACAGTTTTTTGAAGAAAAGAGAACTAATCCCAATGTCGATTCATCAGTGGCTGCAAAAGCCAATGGATTTTTGAAAAGCTTGGAGTCATTCGAGTTTTATTTTCTCTTAACGACTTAAATTGAAATTTTTTATCAAATTGAAATTTTGAATGTTCAGCTTCAACAATCAGAATTAAGTGTAATTGAATCACACGAAAAGGTTGGAATCGTGATAAACAGTCTGCAACTTTTACGAAATGACAAATTTGTATCGATTTGGGAAAAATCTGTAGAAGGTGCTAAATCGCTCAACATTGAGGAGCCTAGAATTAAACGCCAAAGAAAAATACCGAAACGCTTGGAATCAAGCGTTGCAAGTGAGTCTCATGTTTTCGAAACGACTGAAGACTTCTACAGAAAAATGTATTACGAAATATTCGATAAAACCGTGACATCCTTAGAAATGAGGTTTGACACCGAAACTATGAAATTATTGAACAAATTTGAACATTTTATAACAGGCAATGAAAATGTAAATGTAACCGAAATCACCAAATTTTATAAGGACTTTGATGATAAAAGATTATTATGGCAACGAGATATATTTTTAGATATAGCAAAGTCGGAGAATCGAATTATTACAAATTTAAGGGATGTAGTTAATATGCTAAGAAATAAGAAAGCTTTTCGTGAAATGTTAGATGAATATACAAGACTAATAAGAATATTATTAACTGTACCTGGGTCATCGTGCACAAATGAAAGGTCGTTTTCTGCACTTCGCAGATTAAAAAGTTATTTAAGATCTACTATGGGTCAAGAAAGATTAAATAATTTATCTATTCTACATATATATATAAAGATATTGTCAAAACCCTCGATATTGATGAGATGTTTAATACATTTATAAGCAGATGTTAGTGACGTGCTGGAACACTTGCAATTGTTTCAAAAAATAAAAAATAAATATAAAGTCATCTTCAAGTTGATATGTTGTTTGTTAAATTTTCCGTTCTCAATATCTTAAATTTCAGTTTAAATTAAATATTACATATATATGTGTGCGTGTGCGTGTGTGTGTCTGTGTGTGTGTGTGTGTGTGTGTGTGTGTGTGTGTGTGTGTGTGTGTGTGTATGTGTGTTTTTTTTTTTTTTTTTTTTTTTTCCGAAGCGACGATGGAAAGCTCTACCAGCCATCCCTGCCGGCCGGTGCCAGCAGGAGTGCGGGGCTCCCACCCCCTAAAACCACCTCCGCTCAGATTGTGATTTCCCCCTCGGAAACCGCCGGAAGGCATTACTTCGAGGGGGGCAGTCTATGCCTCAGTAGGCCCTCCGCCGATGTTTTGGCTCTTCAAGTCTGGGCGATGTTGTTGCCTCTTCCGTCTTCTTCTCTTCTGATGGCATTCACCCTATCGATGATGGAGGTGGCGATGATGACCACCGCGTGCCATCCCTCCTGTGAGGCGAGCAGATATTCCCCAACGCCCTTAGGTGTTAGTGGTCCTCATCCCGAGATCCGGAACTTTTCTCGTAACGCTGCAAATCTCGGGCAGTGGAAGAGGACATGGACCACGTCTTCGTCGACACCAGGGCATGCCGGGCACTCCGCGCTTTGATAAATGCGAAATCGATGTAAGTAGCTGCGAAAGCAGCCGTGCCCGGTGAGCACCTGGGTGAGATGAAAGGTGGTGTAACCGTGTTGTCTGCCCGTCCACTTTGCTACATCTGGGATAACGCAGTGAGTCCACCGCTCCGAATCCACTGAATTCCATCTTTTTTCCCACTCTTCTATGGTCCTCATGGACCATTTGTCGTGGTTCGGCTTCTGGTCGGCGATGTCCTGCCTTAAACACCTGCCTTCGCGGTGTACTGCTGCCCTCTCCATAGCAAGAAGGTCTATGGGAGCGAGTCCCGCGACCACCGAGAGAGCGATGTCCGATACAGACCGGTAGGCACGGGCCACTCTTAGGGCGGCTGCTCTATAAGCCCGCCGACAGGTGGCTCCGTAGCTCTTAAGGATGTTCATGGCATCAGCACAGATCGGTGCCCCGTAAAGAATAACGGAGCTTACTACCGATGAAAGGAGGGACCGTCGCGGCTGTTTCAGCCCCCCCCCCCCCCCCGATATTGGGCATGATGCTGGAGAAGCGTACGAGCCATGATTTTTGGAAGCCTTTGCGCCCTGCGTTCATCGAGGTGTTGTTTGAACAACAGCCGCGCATGTAGAGTGACTCCAAGATATCCTAATAGTGTTCCACCCGTCCTGATCTGCGTATCTTCCACCGTGAAGGTACGTATACGCCTTTTCTTTTGTTCGAGAGATGAGCACCGCCTCCGTCTTTTCAAGCACGCCAGATCAAACCCATGGTTGCTCAACCCACCTAGCTACTACCTCGATAGCTTCATCTTCCGCTAAAATGCACCTCGTCGCTGGTCTTCGCGACGACGATTAGTGCAAGGTCGTCTGAGAAAGCTGCCATGGGACCCACCCCGTCTGGAAGGGATTGCCTGAGCAGTCCGTCCATATAAGACGTTCCATAGAGCAAGGGTCCCAGAACCGAACCCTGTGGCATCGCCCTCCCGTGATGTTGTAGAAGTGCCTGCCGTCATCGGTGTCATAATACAGGGTTCGGTCGTGTTAGGTAGCTTGAGATGGCTTCCCTTTCGGTAGAGAGGCACCTTCACATCTTCGAATTGCCTGCATGAATGCAATCCCACCTGGGCCAGAACTGATTGCGTTATCGGATATCCAGGGCAATGATGGCACACATGCACCTGGTGTTTCGGCTGCCACTGATGGGCATCCGTGGCTATTGCTTCAATTTCACTCGGGCCGATTGCATCGATGGTTGAGCCGCCCCTTCCGAAATCCGAACTGGTTTTCGGAAAGAACCTCCGGCATTTTTATTCGATGGCTGCTTCCAGTCTGGCCACAGATAACCTGCTCATATAGCTTCCCGAGATGTCAAGCATAGCAGAGCGGTCGGAATGAGGATGGTCGTCCGGGGGTTTTGTTTCCCTTAGACAGCAGGCAAGCCAATCTCTGTTCCTTCCCCTGCGCCGGGAAGCATCCTTCCATCAGACAAGCACTGGAATTGTCAATGTGATAGATAGTTGGATACATTCAGCGCTGCAATCTTCACTGCCATTCCAGGTACCCCATCCATACATCCTGGGGCCTTACGCGGTGGAGATCTTCTTAGCAGCCATCTTTACTCGGCTTCGGTAACATCTGGCGGCTCGGCTGCACAAGCAATTCGCCATCAGGAGCCAGTGCCAACTCGGACCGTTCCCGCTGTTCTGGGAATAAATGGCCGACGACTATTGCCAAGGAAGGATGGACAAGATGGTGCGTTGGGTCCCCTGGGCTTGAATCATTGTTCATGACCGTTTTATACGGTCGCCACCCAGAAAATCCGCGGTCCACCTCCTCAACAATAAGTCACCTGCCAGAACTTTCTTTTCGAGGCCTTGATGGCAATCTTGAGCCTCTTTCTCTTTCTTTCATAGTCCGCGGCCAGTTGGTAGTACCAGGAGCTTATGAAAATGCTACTCTGGTGCAGCCTTCGAGCCCAAAGGCACACTCTCTACGGATATCAGCGATTTCCTCGTTCCACCAGTAAACTGGGGGTCGGCCGCGAGGATTTGGACTTCACCGGCCATAGAGGCATCGCAAGCCGGTGTTATGGCTCGGGAGAGGCATCGGGCTCTCTTCCTCTGCTGTTGCCTCCACCACCGTCTGTTCAAGCTGTAGAGGAACATTTCCCGAGTCGAAGGTGGCCGGTGACCATCTCTCTTATGCTTGCGCTCTGAACCTTTCCTGCTGGCTCTGCCGGTCATTTGGAGCGGGTAACACCAAAGGCTTGATGGTCACCTGCCTGCCCCGTGTATCGGTCGCTAACTTTTCCATGCCCAACCCTTCCCCCGTCAATTTTGGGTCGACGAAGGTCAGGTCGACTACGGAGGACTTGCCGTGCCTTGGAGTAGGTCGGCTTTCCCCCCGTGTTAGTCAATCTCCAACTCCCAGTAACGAGAAGGCCTCCGAATGAGGGCAATATCCTCTATGGGTTGGTCCTTCGCGCTACCGCCATTCTCAGTCGCCCATGCATTGAAAGTCCCCCCCCCCCCCCCCGATCACTAATGATGGAGTCGGGAGGTTCTTGCACTGGCGACGATGGCCTCCAGGGATCCTTGGAACTCGTCGATGGTAAGACTGGGAGGGAGGTAGCAACTGTATAGTCTTATACCAGCCACCTCCACCCAGGTGAAGCTGGGCAGGGGGTCGGACATCTTATTGGATATGTGGAGATTCCCACACACCCAGATGGCCGCCTTCCTGTGTGTGTGTGTGCGCGCGTGCGTGCGTGCGCGCGCGCGCGCGCGTGTGTGTGTGTGTGTGTGTAATATGATATTTTAAAGTTCATCGCCTCACCGCTAGTTTTACTCCAGATGAAATATTGGGGGGGGTGGGGGGGGGGGGGGGTGGGGGGGGGGGGGGGTGGGGGGGGGGGGGGGTGGGGGGGGGGGGGGGTGGGGGGGGGGGGGGGTGGGGGGGGGGGGGGGTGGGGGGGGGGGGGGGTGGGGGGGGGGGGGGGTGGGGGGGGGGGGGGGTGGGGGGGGGGGGGGGTGGGGGGGGGGGGGGGTGGGGGGGGGGGGGGGTGGGGGGGGGGGGGGGTGGGGGGGGGGGGGGGTGGGGGGGGGGGGGGGTGGGGGGGGGGGGGGGTGGGGGGGGGGGGGGGTGGGGGGGGGGGGGGGTGGGGGGGGGGGGGGGTGGGGGGGGGGGGGGGTGGGGGGGGGGGGGGGTGGGGGGGGGGGGGGGTGGGGGGGGGGGGGGGTGGGGGGGGGGGGGGGTGGGGGGGGGGGGGGGTGGGGGGGGGGGGGGGTGGGGGGGGGGGGGGGTGGGGGGGGGGGGGGGTGGGGGGGGGGGGGGGTGGGGGGGGGGGGGGGTGGGGGGGGGGGTTTGGCAGCATGTCCAATATATGCAGTTTCAGCATACATCGAACGTCACAATGCGGCTCTTCGAGTGCTGTATTACCATCTTCGCAGCACTTATGGTATTGATGCAACCCCAGTTTTGCCGTACGTCCCCACTGATATTGAATCCGTAGTCGGGAATGAGTCTTGCCGAATATACTGGAATTACTCATTCCCGACGAGCAGGCAAATATCAGCCAATAAGCCTGACATCGTCCTTGTTGACTTCGATGACAAATCCATCTTCGTCATCGAGTTTTCTGCACCAGCAGAAACAAATATAGTCAGCAAAGAGGACGAAAAACGGATGAAATATCAGGAACTCCTGTTCGAGATTCGCAGGCTGTATCGAGGATTCAAAATCAAGCTCGTCGT
The DNA here is from genome assembly GCA_030407085.1 of Trichopria drosophilae. NCBI lineage: Eukaryota > Metazoa > Arthropoda > Insecta > Hymenoptera > Diapriidae > Trichopria > Trichopria drosophilae. Next base: position 132,422,832 of record CM059582.1, on the reverse strand, counting down.
GCTGATAATTGGAGTGCTGGGAGGAATGAGACCAACTTTCCTCCAAAACATCAAAAGCATTCTGGCCTGTCGAGAACATGCAAATTCCATCGCAGGCCGAATGCAGAAAGCAGTGCTACTGGGATCTCCCCGTCTACTGAGGTCACACGAGATCCTGTAACCACATAGTCTGCAGCGGAGGAGATGGATATCGGAGCCACTTTTCTGCTGCAGACTGCACACGTGGATTCTGGAGGGCCAAGGGAGGTTAGGGTTTTAGTCGGTAAACCTTGCCGTTAACATCAAAGGTGAGGGAGTCCGACACACGGGGGGTTACACAACATCTTCAACCCCCTATGGTGCCTAATGCATTTCCCCCCTCCGTCAAAAAAATAAATAAATAAATAAATAAATAAAATTATTATCATCACCTATTTCAGAAAATTGTCGATCAATATTAATTAATTTATGTAGTATTTTGTAGTATATTTTAGGAGTATATTTTAGGAGTCAGCGTATAGAAGAATTGAAATTACGTTCCCAGAGCTCGAAATTTGCAATCTCGATTGAGTCAATTGTATTTTGATTATTTATTGCAAATTACAAATTAATCGATTGAGCTTTTTAGAACTCTTTGAAAGAAAATGTTTTTTTATTTTGGATTTCTGTAATAAATATTTCTTGCAGAGAAAATTGTAGCAGCTGTAATAATAAAATCGCCAAAATAACAAAAAAAAATCAGTATTTTCAATTTTCTAGTCGATTAACCTTCGCTCCTCACTCTTTTCGGTCCCCTTGCAACAAAATTATTTGAACAAATTATGACGGGTTTCTTTTAATTCGTTTAAACGAATAATGAAATACATCTTGGGAAAATGATAATATTTGTGGAAATAGAATCCCGTGTAAATTTCGGCTTTATAGAAATGGTTTAAACAATTACCGCTGTTTTCTGGACTGGAAAAATTGACATCTACCTGTTTTGTGCCTTCATCTGTATCGAAAGATTTATTTTTGTTTTGTTTGTTGAGGGACGTCAAAACACTTCGAGGAAGTTGTTTAGAATTCTTTGGTTCGTCATCATATTCGTCATCCTCGCTGTCTAATACACGTTGTTTCAATTTCCTGCTGTGTCTATTTTTTTTTTTATGTTTCTTCATCATCGAAATCGGAAACCTCTAACGCTAATTGGAACTTTCCTTTGGCCTCGATAAAGTTTTCTATGCATTGATACAATAAAATATTATTCCATTGAATAAAAAATGTAAAAAGAAATATAGCGTTTAAAAAATAAAGTTATACCAATTGTTTTTCCGAAAATTCTGCTAAAGGGAATATCTTTCCACTCCTTCTTAGCGATGGCGCATCTTTGTATGGCTCCCTCTACATCTTGTTTTGACGTATAAGGGGGCCATTTGCATGTCTTCTCCTTTTCATTTAGCCAGTTATTGGCTACTAATGAGACGCCATCATCGAATTGTACTATTCTGTACATTATAAGAATATTAAAAATTTTATTAGCATAAGACACTTCTTATAATTGTTTTCGTATCTAGGGCGTAAAATTAATTCTGAAAAATGGCCATTTTTCAATGACTTTTAACAATACTGACAAGAATTTAGAAAAATTCTTAAAAGCAGTACTAAATATTTGTTGTATAACAGTTACAACCTCCTAACTTTCACAATTATTCTTGACCTGTAATTTTCTTTCCCAAGTACTAAAGAATTAGTCATTTGTGATAAATTATGAAATAGTAAAGGCAAATAAATAGCCATACGCCGTGAAAAGTATGATAGAATATTTTTTATGATGCAGTATGTAGAATAGGAATCACTACAAATTTATTATTTTTAAACGGTAACTTCAGTAATTTTAACACAATTTTTTCACATGGCCAAGAATTCATGATGTTACTTTCTTCAACAATAAATGTTGCGAATTCAGACGACGCTAGTGGTTCAAGATAAATTTCGCCTTTCTTTTCCAAACTTCTGCCAATCACAATTTGTTTATTAGAGCGTTTTAAAAATTCAGTACTTCAATAACTGTTCCATCTTGCAACAAGCATCATCCATTTTAATAGCAGTCGCTATTTAGCGAAAAAGAACATTTTCGCAAGATTTTATACTGCATTGCATGATGCCTGCTTTCATCTAAAGGACCATCATGATGACGCTTTTCAAAAACACAATTAATACGTTTCGGACTGTCCGTAGTCCTTTTTGTCTCTTCAAATTCGGAAATCCTTCGAGCAATTTGTTGCAATGGTTTCTCTCCCTTCCTTATAAAGTTTTTTAACGTTCCCAGATAATTTTCAAAACGAAAGGCACTAAATTTGTCTAAAGGTCCATATTTTCGTACATCTTCGGATATGTGGATTAAATTATGTACATTATGACTTATGTATTTTGATCCATACAGAATTTCGGAATCCTTTACAAAATTGTTGAACAGCTCTTCTGCGAACATTATATTAGAGTTGTCTTTCGCCAATGGCGGACTTGCCAAAATTGTTATTGCCACATGGAGAGTTATGAAATGACCATACAATTCTTTTTTTAAAGATTTTTTTAATACTACCGGTCCTAAACATAATAAAAATAGCCGAAACTCGGTTGCCTTCCATAACTTTAAATATTTTAAGGCTCTTGGTTTATGATTAAAATGGTATGGAATGTATTTTCTAAAAGCAAGTAGTTCTGATGAAATTTGATTGATGTAATCAGCTGGCAAACGTACACTTAGTGGTCCAGACATCCACAGACTAATTAACTTGCGCACCACACCTAGGCATACTAAATGCATGTAATCTAGTGGAACGTTCGTTACCAAACCTACTTTCGGAATAAGAATAAGATCAGTGTCACCAGTTTGATAGTCTCCAGCGTAGGCAAAACGTCGGAATAGCTCATCCGTTCTAGCAGTTGCATTTTCAACCCCAGGAAAACAAACAGTGTGACCAACAGTTTGACCCTCTATTATACATTTAGTGCAACTATCATAACCTGTATGATATTTCACCTTTAAAACATACGCTTTTGCTGGTGCATCGCAAATGAAGCCGTCGATCGTAACACTGTACGTTTTGTTTACTCCATCATTTACAGTTACTCCACCATTCACTAAAACAACGGATTCTTCAATAAAATCTTTTAAAAACATATTTGAATCGGATGTTTTTTGTTCGCCGTAATATATGCCAATCACATATACCACAGATGAAAGGATATCGCTGGTCAAAATTGTCAATAAACATTTTTCTGACGATCCTAAATCGGCACCAACAATGTGTACAAGCAGATCAATGTTCTAATTATCAATGCCATCCTGTATACGCTTATTTATTATATTTATGACGGCACTTTTTATACCTTTATGCCAATATTGTCCTTGGCATAATGAATTTATCTTAATATGCCGTGGTGTTTTCATAAGAATTCTGTAATCTGCAGGACAATTTCTAAAGCCATATTTCCTACAAATATTTAAAAGTCCGTTTACAGATGTTACAGAAGGCTTATATTTTCCAAACCATTCACTAATGGACTTCAAAAAAGTGCTAGGTTCTCCAGACATGTCGTGTTGTTCGTCATAAGTTTCCCATAACTCTTCATTCTCACTTGAACTGGAAGCAGAACTATCGAGCACCTCTTCTTCAGATTCTATTATCTGAGAATTAATGTCGTCATTAACCGCATCGAATACACTTTCGGAAACTTGAAACGATTCATCGGAAAGTTCAGCATTTTCATTTTCCAGGCCATCACTTGAAACAAGATGACTTTCTTCACTTAGCGATGGTATAATGGCGTATTCGTTTCCTAAACCTGAGGATTCATTTCGAATTTGATCTAACTGTGACTCAGTTTCTTGGCCTATCAAACGTCGTCTATGCCTTTCTGAATAAGAGCGACAGATGTTTTGTAATCGATCCATGACCTGCGTAATAGAAATAAAAAAAAATATAAATTAGAAAAAAATAAAATAAAAAAATGTTCATACCTTAAATCCATCATAGAGGATCAATCTCGTGATGGTGGTAAAAAATGATTTTTTTTTTTGGGTATCAAGGACAAAAACCATGCTGATTGTTTAGAATAAATTTTTTCCATTACATTCATTGACAAGATAATGGCATCTTTCCAAACCTTTTTTTTTAATTTTTGTAGGGACCAAGAACAATATTGGGACCCTTCTATAAACTTTTGAAATAATTATACATAATTCAATTTCTTCCTGAACTCACGACCTACACTATACCACTTATTACACACGGACATTATGCGCAAATAACTATATTTTTACTAATACGGTAGGCTTATTTTATTTAAATTTATTATTACTCATCAAGGAGAAGTTGGAAATGCTTAAAATTTCAAATACGAATTAAACAAACAAACCTACATTATTTTTAAGTTCGCCTACATGCCAATTTTGTACTTTGTACAGGAGCCGAAACAGTCTATATAACCAGCCTCCCAAAGCAGTGGCTATGAAATAAAATAATATACGATACAAGGACGGTTAGTTGCTCATACTATCTAAAATGTCATTAGAATGGTAATGGATAATCTAACGAACTAACAGGATCAACAAATGACGGATTATTACCATAACTATGGTGAAATAGCTACATTAACCACGAAAGATGGAAAAAATCGCAAAGAACAAAACTCTTAGAATTAATTAGGGGTATTTTATTTTTGGCAGACATCCTATTTCCAATAGTTAGTTTAGCACTATCTGTGCTGTGCTAGGCATGGGCTTTAATGGGTTAATATTCCTTGCTGATTGGGTACCAATATATATATACGTAAAATAATACCGAGTGTATCCTGCATTTAATCTACATACAAGAATAAAGAGATCTTGATCCAGATTTTTACAGCTAATACATCTTATAAAGTTAATTAGGTTAAGTATAAGAAATAAACTTAATTAAAAATAGTCGCAGAAGTAGCATTAATTAAACATTAAAGCGAATACCATGTGCATGTAATTCTAAAGACCGTAAACTTCGTTCATGTCAATAAAACTTGTCATGTTCACTTTGTTTCCAATTTATGTTATTTCATTTTTTTTACATTTGAATAACTTGTATATATAGTGTGAGACTTTTAAACACGATTGAACAAATTTTACCCAGCAAATAATGTCTGCGGCACATAAATTACATAAATTGATCATCCATCCAGTTAACAAAATTCTTTCATGTGATACCTGCACCAGTAACTTTCCTTAATATATTTGCCCCATATTATAAAATATATATTTTTGTGTTACATATATTCACAATGAAATTAAAAGTAATAAATATTTAACATCAAACATTTTTGTCGGCTGGACAAATGATCAATTTATGTAATTTATGTTATTATATTTCTATGTTTCCTAAAGTAAATTAGAAACGAAAATTTTCCCGCTAAGAAGTTTTATTGACTTGAACAAAGTTTACGATCTTCAGAATTGCATGCACATTGTATTTAGTAAACAAAATGTTCAAAATTAAATTGTATTATTTGTACGTTCACTGTCGTTGAGTATAGTAAATTATAAGAGAATGTACCTATAGCAAAATATATATGAATACATGTAAGCAGTATTTGGATGTAATATGTATACATTGTATTTCTGTCAATGACCATGTATCTATCATACAGGTTAATAACAAAATATACACTGTAAAAAATCCGCAATAAAATAACCTACGTATAACGGTAATATTACAAGCACGTTGTAATTTCCCTACTCTTAATGTAGTAAATTTATAACGTGCTTGGTAAAATTACCATTATACGTGGGTATCTTATCGTTTTATCCGCGATTTTGACTCCGAGTATGATGGTATGTGTGTGTAAATAATTGTTTTTAATGACGAGTTCGATTATTGTAGAATTCAAAGTATTTCAAATATATTTTAATTTAATGACCAAATAGAATAATGACGTATTATTTCAGCACCGGCGATTCCTATCTATTATTTTATTAATGATTGACTATAATGGACATATTTAATTGTAATGTTTGGACGATTCTGTAATGACTTCGTTCATACTAGACTCCGAATCGTTTCAATGGCGCCCAACGTGGTGCACGAAAGAAGCCAAATTCTTTCGAGTGACCCATGTTTTATTTTAAATTAAATGGTGACTGATATGGAATCGTTTGGTGGTGAAATAAATAATAAATTTTTAAACTTTGAATTTTAAAAATAATTGGACGAAAATAAATCATTAAAATGACGTTATTTCACGACGGGTCGTCGCAAATGACAGTAAATACGGCGAGCAAAGTAAAAGAGTTAAAGAAAATGCTCGCTGAAATGCAAAGACAGATTGACGACATGAAAAGTGAAATGCGGCAGCGAAACGAGGGTAACGGGCAGCAGCACGCGGAAACTCGTGACAAAAATGAACGAAACAATACAAAAACACTTACAAACGAATTGGGGACAATTATAAGCAATAGAAACAATAAAAATATCGACTTAATTGCACCCAAATTCGAAAATGAATCTAAAACAAATCCGGTGACATTCCTCGAGGATATGGACCGGTACTTCAATGTAAAAAATATTAAAGGAATTAGAAGATTATTGGTCGTAGAGGATACATTGGAAGGGATGGCGAAAATATGGTTCATGGTAAAGAATTTTGAGAGTTATACAGAATTTAAACAGTCATTTATCGAAAAATTCCACTCTACGGCAATTCAATTAGAAGCCCAAAAATAAATGTAGAAATGACGAGATACAATGTCCGATTGACCCCGCGAGTAATATAATATGCTCGAATGATGACGAGGCCACATATGTCTCCATCACGAATCAGGGGGATACAGAAAATTTTAAGAACGATGATATAGGAAAAAAGGGGGATGTAATATATGATAATGAAACAAATGAAATTTTAAATAATGATAATAATGAAGAAATTAATTTAAATGATAATGATGAAATAATTGAAATGATTGAAAATAATGATAATGTGATTTATAATGATAATGTTTAATGATATGAATAATGATGATGTAGATTATAATAATGATAATATTTTTAATAATAAAACAGATGTGATTAGTAATGATAATAATTTTAATGATAATGTTAAGAATGATATTTATGAAATTGACGTTAACGATAATGACATGATTGATAACGTTGAAAATTTTAATGATAACACGACTAATAAGGAAAATGATGATTTTTACAAAAATGATATAAAAGATGACGTTAATAATGATTTTTACAAGAGTGACATTGATAATAAGATTCATGAAAATGATTGTTAAGAAACCGGCAGTAATAATGATTTTTATGATGAATATATTAATGATGATTTTTATAGAAGGGATTATAATGATTTTGACAAAGTTCTTGATAATGAGTTATATAAAAATGACGTTGGTAATAATTTTTATAAAAATGACGATAATAATGACGTGGTTGATGAAAACGTGACTAATTATTTTCATGAGGATGACAATAATGATTCTTATGAAGGTGATATTTATAATGACCTTTATAAGAATGGTTTTAACGATGACGTTCATGAAAATGATTATGGGGACGTTAATTTTTCTAATAGTATTGACAGCGATTTCTATGAATGTGATGTACGTAATAAGTTTTATAGGTGGAATGATAACCAAATTTTAGAGGATAATGATAATAAGTATTAATGACGAAATGATAGGGGTTGACATTAATTTAAATAATGGGGGAATAAACGAAATAATCCCAAAGATTCATGACGGTGAATATGGGGCCGATTTAAAATTAGATAGAAAAAGATAAGGATTTGGATAGAGTGGAAAAAGATTTTTATTTTTATCGAAGGCCCCTAGGAAATAAAGAAACAAATAGGGAATAATGCCTTCCTCCTGAGTGTCCCTACGAGCAGTGATATAAGAGGGACTTACTACCGGTCCAATTCTCGACGGGGTGTTGCACCGGAGGTGTAAAATTAATCCGAACTGCTGCAACTGGAATCCTCGGTGTCACTAAGAAAAGGAAATTGGACAAAAAAATGATGACACAATTACGTTTATATTTATTTTTATTTATTTTATTGCACAGCACAAACACGACACTAAGAGCACATGGCGAACTCGCGCGAATCGGTTTTCTTTTACCGTGATCGCGATCCCAAAAAAAGAAAGGGGGATATTGTAACGAGCCGTTTAACTCGACCGCGCGGAAGAGAAAGAGCGACGGAGAGAAAGAGGGCCGTTACGTTATTTATATATGCACGTGCTTAATAAAGGAAATAACGAAGATATCAAGGACGAGATGCGCGCTTTTTCCGGCAAGGTTCAGAAGGTGACAGCAGCCGCAATCCAAGAAATATTTAGACGGATGGAGGACCCGAAAACCAATCATAAGGAACGACGCCGAAGAGAAGAACGAAGACAATAGTAATCCTCTTTCTCTTCCGTCCGTATATTAAATAAAAGTGAATATGTGTCTTGTATAACGCCCTATCTTATTTGTATGTATTGATGTATTAATGTATATGTATGTGTGAACGTATGACATGAATGTGTGTTCGTGTTTAAATTATTTCACCCGCGTAATTTATTTCGTCGTTGACAATATTAATAATTTTATGTACCGTATAAACAGCAATAACATATATGGGGCATTCTCTGTGAAACGGACCCCCCTTCTATCCATTTCAATTCAACTCGAAAAATTTCGGATAGTGACAAAAATGTTCCTCATAACTTCAAGTTTCTAAAACACCGTGGCGTCTTTCAAAAGTCCACTATGGCTGATCAAATGTGGCGTCCCAAATGAAGAGGTTCTGGAGGAAAATATTTTCATCCTGTAAAAAAAATTATAATAGCATTAAATGAAAATTTTCTTTCGGGCCAAATTATGAATCCGTACAGGCGCTTTAAGCACAATATATTGAATTTAAAAAAATTCAAGATGGCGGTTCCAATATGGCGGATGGAAATTTGAAAGTTACAAATTTTATTTGGAAAAAATACGATCGACTTCTACGTAATGTTTGAAACATAATTGATCTCATGCGATTTTTCGAAAAAATGCATTATTTAACAACAAAAAAATGTAGTATTCTGGAAATATTGCTTAATTTAAAAGTGCTGAATATCAACACTCGAACCGTACGGTTATGAACCGACAGCGCAATATTTTTGAGAGTGGTGGATATGTTTTTGGGTTAATTGAAATCCAGAATAAAAAAACAGAAAATTTCAAAATGGCGGATGCAAGTTAGAAATTTCATTTTTCTTTTTCGTTAATTTTGAGACATAAATGATTTTTTCGATTTGTCGGTAAAACGGATGTACAGTACAGTATTTTCGACTGTAGTGTATTAAAAAGAAAGATCGACCTAAAAGCACAAAAGTATCGTGTTTTTATCGGATAGCCTGAAACATAATACGGCTGCAGTTTACACCATACAGTCCTCTTTGATTCCTCTTCTGAAGCGGACTGTCACTAATTTAAAGAATATCATTTATTTCAGCGATGGAGCGAAACAGCACTTCAAGAACAAGCATCAAATGATTAATTTGATTAACCATAAAGAGAACTTTGGTGTGACTGCAGAGTGGCATTTTCATGCCACCGCTCATGGCAAGAATGCGTGCGATGGAATTGGAGCCACATTTAAACGAGAAGCAGGGCGAGTCAGTCTGCTGGCCAAGCCGAAAGACTCCATATTGACACCGATTGCCTTATTTAATTGGGGAAAACGACACTTCAAAAATATTGAAATACTGTATTATAGTAAAATCGATCATGACAAATATACAAGAAAACTAAACAATAGATTCTCATCGTCGCCTCCAGTGCCACGTATTTTAATAAACCATTCGTTTAGTTGTAGGGATCTTTTTGATTAATTGAATTTCGCGCGCTGAGACAAAGGAGAAATTTGTAAAAGGCAAATTTGATGTGACTCTAGCGCCACTATTCGCGACGTTCAAAATGAACTGTCTGAGTCCACCCCCCCCCCCTTTAGCGCATGGTTCGTCGATCATTCGATCATTCACGTCTCGTGGAAAAAAAGTGTCTTGTTTGAATCGGTGCATTCCACGATTCACATCGTCGCCAGTGAAAAGGAAGTCCTGGGGTTCAGGTAGTAACGCTGAAAGACCCAATCGGGGTGAGTTTCGTTCCAGTAATTTCACATTCCTCCATGCCAAATAAGTATTTGAACTATTTGGCATGCACGTATTCTGTTATAGCCTTTTCCAAGTTTCTCTTGGGCTGAATATTCGGAAGAAAGTAGTGAATGTGTGGGATCCCACGTGTCTGCACAAAATCGTCCCAGAACAATTTCATTTTTGGAGCCGAGGAAGTTTGTGGCGTTATCGGACAACCTGGTCTCTCAGTTATGCCGATTTGATCCAATTTGCTGAGAAGCAAATTCAACAGGATAAAAATCGTTTCTACTGGAGCATTGGCCATCCTCCAGTTCCCAGGATTGTCCTCCATTTAAATGAAAAGGGAGAAATCTGCGACACATCCAAATTTGGTAATACCGATGACTGATCAAGACGATAAAATGGAAGTAATCGCATCATCCTAAGGTTAGGTGGACGGTGAGCTGATTTGGTATGTCTCCGGCTTTCATTTTGTGCGCGGATTTGTGTATGTTCATGGTAGGAGTGTGAATGATTGAGAACGAAACAAATATTGTAATGAGTGACATAACGACTAGAATATTTTGTTCTTACCAAATACAATAAAAGAATATATTATCATACAGCTCTGATTCGATTCGAAGTGCATTCGTCAATTCGACCTGCTCATAATAAATTACTCTTATGTCGTGATCACCTTTGTTGTAATAAAGAAAAGAAACTACAAAATGGCGCCCGAAAAAGCGACTTGTCGAAATAGCAGCGAATAATTCTGAACGGTTTATAATATTTGAATAAATTTTGAAAACATTTTTAAAGAAGTTTTGTAGATTTGGTTAACATTATCAAAGTTTAAAGAAATTCTAATAAATTTAGAAGAAGATTTTGATTTCAAGAGTGGAAAATAAACAAAATAAATCTTTAACGTTATTTTAAGCAGTAAGATCAGAGTGGAAATAATTTTGAAAATTTAAAAAAAAAATAATAATAATAATAATAATAAAATTGTGTTTGCATATGTGACAAAATTGAATTTTGAGTTAATTTCGAAATACGTTATGTTATGTTTCGTGGAAGGTTATTATAATCCGAATCTATACAAAATCAAAATAATTAAAGAAATATAATAATAACTTGGAGTTGGTGAAAATAGGTGATCAACAAAGAAGAACAGTTTGTTTACATTTTGAATTTGATTGCCTATTATTCTATAATCCAAACAAAGGATATTAAGTGAATATTCAAATTGAAATATGGTCAGTAAATTTTCATTTGAATTTATTAATTTGAATAATAGTTTTGATTTTTGTTTTCAAAATTTACACTTCAAAGATTTAGGGTTTATCTAATATTTTGTAGAATTATTGTATTTGTCAGGATAATTAAATTAAATGTTAAAAATTCGCAAATTTTGAATAATTTGGATTCTTTTTAAATTGATGTTTAATTTTGCAAAATTTGTCTTTGGATTGCGTTCTAAGAATTTAAATAATTTCAATTTTTTTTAAAATAAATATAGCTAAAATAATTATTTTGACGAAATTTGAAGTTAATTGGGAACATGCTAAACAATCACTATAAAGAAAAATAAATTCGGATTATGATGACAAGGGGAAAACAAGAGGAATCGGTAGAGACAATGGATGAGATGAGATAGGAAGTTAAAAGGTTACGCATGCAGGCACAATCTGCCGTTAAAGAAAATGAGTTACTTCGACAAGAAATTCAGAGAAATAAAGAGCAAAATAGAGGAACTTTGGACAGTTCGGCTAAAAATCAAATCGAAGTACTCATGCGGGAAATCGAAAGGTTAAAAGAGTAAAATAAAAAAACTGAACAGACATTGGATGAATGTATACGTAACCAAAGACTGCCGACTCGTGAGGCAAGCGTAGAAACCGATGTCCCTCAAAATGATGTGCGAAATATAAATAATGTGCAAAGGATATCTTCGACTAATGTAAATAGCGTTAATTACGAAAGTAATTTGATTGCCAATCTATTGCTAGCACTACAATATAACCAATTTAATATTGCTCTTCCGGTATTTCAGGGTCTGAAAGATAACCATATTAAATTTCTCGAGGATTTGGAAAAATATTTCATTAAACGAAACATTCAAGTTGAAACTTTTAGTTGTGGAAGACGCATTAAAAGGAACCACAAAAATATGGTATGATGCGCGTTTATATCCAGCCACACATTATGACCAGTTTAAGGAAATATTTTTAAAAGAGTATTATTCGATAGAATCACGCGCTAAATTTAAAAGCGAGTAGACGGGTCGTAAGTTTGTAAATAGTGACAAAATTTTCAAAATTAACAACAGTATTTTATCGAACAATTGCGCGCTTCGAGATATTTTTCCCCAAAGTTAGACGATTATGAAATTAATTATACCATAATCAACCAATTGCCGGCACGAGTTCGAGACATATTGGCTACTATAGACTATTCTCAAACAGAGAAGATAATAAAATCATTGATACGACTTGACGAATCGTTCAAGGAGACTGGGCAAAACTGGAATGTCTCGGATCCTTGTAGTTTGATATGTTTTAGTTTAATAATTCGAATGGTTTTACGAGAGATGGGGGTTTAAATGGTCAGGTTGGCAAAGGGAACGTTTCAGGGACTATACAAATGACACCACGCGGGTAAACCGGGAAATCATGATAATTGGCTGAGAAGAGATAATGATAGGCCCATAGAAAGTCATCAAAATACACAGGGGCGAATGAGGGATAGTCGGCCAAATACTTCGCAGAGTACCAGTAATAATAATTCTAATATAGGCATTGCCGGCAATAATCAATCTGGTGGGGTGGATCCCATTACGAATCGGGTTAGGTCACTAAGGGTTGGTCAATGTAGTGAATTTGTGGAAGATTTGTGCTGGGATGTCTATGAGGAAAATAATCGCGATTATGATGAAAAAGATGTGGCGAGGAGGATAGTTAGCCCGCGAATCCGGCGTTACTCATGCGACGAGAGGTTCTGATGCTTCAAGATACTGGATGTCACCTGCATTTCGCAGAATTTATATGAAGATTTGACTCAAAATATGACGCTTGCCGAATTACCGGTAACAAGGTATTCTTTATTGACAGCTGTTGGACGTAAACCTACAAAGATGCAAAAACAGGTGCAATTGATTTCAGTTATAGATAGTGTGGAGGTATCAGATCCTTTTCTTGTAGTCCCAGGGGTATCCAATGATGTCATTGTGGACGTGGATTGGATTAAACGATACAACGGAGTGATAGATTTAGAGAAAGAGCGCATTAGTCTTTTTGGTAAATGGTTACCCGCGGCAGATGTGACATTTCGGGCAAATACATCTTTAAAAAATGGAGTAGTCATGAGAGTTCAGAGAATTAATCAGGTTTTGTGGTATGAGCCCGTTGATCGAAATGAGAGTGAAAGAACTGATAATGACACGTCACGATTAATTGTCTGGAGATGAGTGAACCGAGTCATGATGATTTGGAAGTACGGGATCAGGAAGGTTGCGTGTCAAAACAAGAGGTAAATCTTTATGTGAACGCGCTCGATTCATTAGATAATTCTGAAAAGGAGAAAGTAAGAACTTTAGTCCAGCTAAACCGAGATGTATTCTCGCGTAATCCCGGATGTACGAATACGTATAATCATATTATAGAGGTACATAAAGATCAACCTTTTGTGAGGAAATCATATCTGGTACCGCTTCATCAGCGTGAGAAAGTAGATCCGGAGATTGAAAGAATGTTAGAGCAGGGAATTATTGAGAGATCGAGAAGCCCGTATTGCAACCCGTTGGGAATCGTTAGGAAACGAAGTGGAGAAATTCGTCTATGTTTGGATGCGCGTTTAGTTAATACAATTGTGGTTGATGATAATGAGTCACCGCCTCGAATTGAGGAACTTCTTAAAAAATTCAAGGGGGTGAATACATGTCAACGACCGATTTAGTCAAGGGATATAGGCAAATACCCTTGGATGAGGCCTCGAAGCAATATACGGCATTCCTACATGGCGGAATCCTCTACCAATTGACCAGAATACCATTTGGGTTGAAGACAGCGGGGAGTGGGTTTATTCGTGCTCTTAGGATGGCCCTGGGTAACGAGTTGCTAGATTTTGTAACGTGTTACATTGATGATATTTTGATCACATCCCGGACCTTTGATGAACACATGACTCATCTCCAGCGTTTATTTAATAAATTGAGAGAGGCGAGATTTACCCTTAGTCTGGAAAAATCAGAATTGTTTAAGAGATCGGTAAATTTTCTTGGATATGTTTTGTCGTCGGAAGGGGTGGCCACAGATCCTGATAAATTGAAAACGATAACAGATTTTCCCACCCCGATTGATCGTAAACAACTTCAAGCCTTTATGGGCGTTTGTGGTTACTACAGGCGATTTAGTGCCAGGCATTCCTATTATATTGCGCCTTTTATGGATTTACTCAGCACTAAGTATACTTGGAAGTGGACGGAAGTGCATACTCGGGCGTTTAAATTGTTAAAAAGTAATTTTTTGAATACGGTGACCTTGGCGCATTATATGCCTGACGTTTCATTTAGATTGCAAACTGATGCCAGTGACGTAGGTATAAGCGGCATCCTCTATCAAATTGACAATAATAATGCTCACCGAGTTATTTCGCTCACCAGTCGGCTTCTAACCAGTAGTGAGTTAAACTACAACACAACTGAGAAAGAGTTACTCGCCATAATCTACGCATTATTAAAATTCCGGATGTATCTGATAGGTGCGAAATTCCTCATAATTACCGACCAGGAGGCGTTGACGTTCTTGGTCTCTACCCCGTACCGTAGCGCTCGTCTGACAAGATGGCTTTTATTCCTACAAGAATATGATTACGATATAAAACATTGCAAAGGGGCTGACAATGTATGTGTCCGATTTTATTAGCCGTAATTTTGCCCGTCAAGCAAATGTCGTAGGGGATGGTGAATATCTTATCAGACAAATGGTGGGATCGACGTTAGGGGGATATCCTGTCAGTATTAACGACCAGATGATAATAATGAATAAATTGTTGAAGAAACCTGAACTGATTGATGATTTGAAAGATTTGGCGAAATTACAGGCCTCTGATGACGAAATAAAAAGATTGCGAGATAAATCCTCTGGTCCGTTGATGTTTACTGAACAGGTTGGGGTGGAGTATTGTAAAAGAGAAGGGGAAAACCAATGGAAATTGATGGTGCCCCGGACACTTGTGTTCACTATATTAGATACCATCCATCAAAAAATGTGCCACGCGGGAAGTTACAAAATTATTACTTACCTTAAGCAATATTTTTGTTGGAAAGGAACGAGACAAAGTGTTAAGGTTTTCACTCGTAGTTGTGACGTTTGTCAACGAGTGAAACCCTTAAATGCTGCATGGAGGGTGCCTATAATTTTGTCCAATCTAAAGGACCGAGTGACATAGTATCTGTAGACTTCTATGGTCCCCTACCTTCATCAACGGGTGGTTTAAAGTATATCTTTGTGGTCCAAGATTTATTCACTAAGCTGATCACTCTCTATCCTATCAAACGTGCTACGACAAGGATTTGTTTGAAGTTATATTTCGAAAGGGTGGGGCGGCCACATAAAATACTGAATGATCATGGGACTCAGTTTACGTCTCCATCTTGGGAACGGGGTTTATCCGAGTGTGGGGTGGATGTCATATTTTCCTCGATTAGGCACCCACAATCTAACCCAGTTGAAAGATCCATGCTGGAATTAGGCCGACTATTTAGAACTATATGTTCTCAGAAGCATACATCCTGGGCTAAATTTGTTCCACGTATCGAAGAATGTGTTAATGTCATGGTACATCGAAGCAATGGTCAGGTACCATATGAGCTACATTACGGCAAGCCTGTTAGGGACCGTTTGACTGAGTTATTCCCTATGCTCCAGCGAGCATCCATTTCTCATGAAATTCAGCTTGAACTCGCGGAAACTAATTTAAGAAAAGCTTTTGATGCTCGAAGCAAGTCGCAAAAGGTTGTGAGTAAAATTAGATTGGAAATTGGTGACCTTATATTATTACGGGTTCCCCATATTTCAGATGCATCGCAAAAATTGGTCCATAAGTTTTTTGAGCTCTACGAGGGACCTTATAAAATCCTTAGAAGGAGAGGCGAAAATGCCTTCGAGTTAGGTGGTATTAGTAATGGATTGGCAATCAAAGGTTCTTATAATCGCATGAGCCTAAGGAAGTATTATGAAAGGTCGAATGAAGTTCCTGAGTCCTCGAAGGACTAGTGATTTGTAAGTGGAGTGACATACTGACGGAGTAGGTATATCCTGCCAAAGGGGTATCCTATAGTTCGAAAATTTTATATTAGTTGAGTGGAGTGTCGACTCATGTAATTGTGTGTCGAGTATGTTTTTTATCTGTAAATAATGTTGGATAGGTTGATGACGCGAAATATGTGAAGGATGAGGCATGACAGGTTGTATGATTAGTTTGATTACGTTAATTCAGCGCGTTCATGTAAATGAAGTATGATCTAAAATGTATCTCTGCTTTGATATAATGATGTATATACCACATAGATAAGGGGGATATTGTAGGGATCTTTTTGATTAATTGAATTTCGCGCGCTGAGACAAAGGAGAAATTTATAAGAGGCAAATTTGATGCGACTCTAGCGCCACTATTCGCGACGTTCAAAATGGACTATCTGAGCCCCCCCCCCCCCCCTTTAGCCCATGGTTCGTCGATCATTCGATCATTCACGTCTCGTGGAAAAAAAGTGTCTTGTTTGAATCGGTGCATTCCACGATTCACATCGTCGCCAGTGAAAAGGAAGTCCTGGGGTTCAGGAAGTAACGCTGAAGAAGGACAAGTCCCAATCGGGGTGAATTTCGTTCCAGAATTTGACATTCCTCCATGCCAAATAAGTATTTGAACTATTTGGTATGCACGTATTCTGTTATAACCTTTTCCAAGTTTCTCTTGCGCGGAATATTCGGAAGCAAGTAGTGAATGTGTGGGATCCCACGTGTCTGCACAAAATCGTCCCAGAACAATTTCATTTTTGGAGCCGAGGAGGAAGTTTGTGGCGTTATCGGACAACCTGGTCTCTCTGTTATGCCGATTTGATCCAATTTGCTGAGAAGCAAATTCAACAGGATAAAAATCGTTTCTACTGGAGCATTGGCCATCCTCCAGTTCCAAATTTGGTAATACCGATAACTGATCAAGACGATAAAATGGAAGTAATCGTATCATCCTAAGGTGAGGTGGACGGTGAGCTGATTTGGTATGTCTCCGGCTTTTATTTTGTGCGCGGATTTGTGTATGTTCATGGTAGGAGTGTGAATGAGTCAGAACGAAACAAATATTGTAATGAGTGACATAACGACTAGGATATTTTGTTCTTACCCAATACAGTAAAAGAATATATTATCATACAGCTCTGATTCGATTCGAAGTGCCTTCGTCAATTCGACCTACTCATAATAAATTACTCTTATGTCGTGATCACCTTTGTTGTAATAAATTTGACACTTATATGGTCAAAAAGAAAAGAAACTACATCGTGTACTACCAAATAAGAGGTTGCAAATCAAACGATATTCAAATGCAGAACAGGGGGATGTATGTCAATATTAAAATAACGCTAATTAAACTGTGAGAGGCAAGGGGACTCACAATCCTGCAGAAAATTTCCGTGTGTCTCACACACACACACACACACACACACACACACACACACACGCACGCACGCACGCACATACACGCACGCACGCACGCACGCACGCACACACACACACTAGAGTGGGTTTGGAGTCCTTAAATACCGTTATATTGCACGGTATATATTGAAATAGGCGATGGATCCGGAATATTAAGACTGCCACTTTGTAATTTCTTGTAAAAAGAAGAATTTTTAAAAATTCCTAAGTCACTACTTTTACCGTATGATCCAATATCAACAAATATGAATATATAATTAGTATCACACATTGCAAGTAGAACGACTGAAAACATTTTTTCTAGGCTGTCTCTAATATGCTTCCCATATAAAGCACCTAAACAGTGATGAAAATTGGTCAATATTTCGAAAGATACAGCAATTTCCGTCTATCTCTCTTCGGGAAAATCTGGGAATTGTAGCGCAACTAAACGCTCCCATATTACTTGACCAACTTCTCTAATAATTTTTCTCGCAGTAATAAATATACATTTCGATTTTAAAACCCTAACGAGAAAGAATCTTACGTAAGATTAAAATCACATTATTGTGGTTTTCTTAACAGTAGGCTTTTATTTACACTTCTTTTATATCATTTAATCCTTTTAATGGAAGGTTTTCTGATGTACTCATTTTTTTTCAATCAGCCGACTTCGTTTTGCAAACTATTCGATTAGAACTATGTGGCAAACAGTTTAGTGAGTCCTGGTGTAAATATTTAATTAGTTACTATAACTAACAAAACAGTTGCACTGACCAAAAAGTAGCTGTGGCCTATTTAACTTATTAAATAGTAGTCTCAACTATTAATTTCGTACGTGTAACAGGTATGGAAATAATGTATACCTCAGTGTAATAAGAGTTCTCTCTTCTGGATAAATGCTATCTCTCATTGGAGTATTGTTCTTTCTTATCCCTAATTCTCAAGAAGTTTAGGGGCAAGAAGTTTAAATGTACGCCGAGACATCCTTGTATATTCAAAAAATGAATTGCTGTCCTCTTTCAAACGAGGGAAAAGAACGCTATAAAAGCCATGATTTTGTAGTTCCTTGATGATTGGATGAATCTAGTAATGTCGTATTATGTTATTGTTTTTTTCTTTTCCTGCGGATCCGGCGGTGGAGCAACCACAATAATATATGTTCCTCAACATTTGCATCCATGTTCATTTTTATGAAAATACCGAAATGAAATATAACGCAATTTTTTATGTTTTGCAGGTCAGGGGTAGATTGACGATATTTCATCACAATCGCTTTAAAAATTATTTGGAATTCTTTTTCTGTGCAAGTATATATTGAGCATTGATTATAAGCCCCAGAAATTGATGGAAATTGTAATCCAGGTCCAACTTAGAATTTGTAATGGGCAATCGGAGCCTTAGAGGCCAACTATCTTTCATCGAATTAAAGTCAATTTCGTAGAAATTTTGTAAGGGCCTTTAAAATTATTTGGAATTATTTTTATGAGCAAGTATGTATTGAGAATCGATTATAAGACCGTAAAATTGAAGAAAATTGTAATCAGGCTCCAATTTAGAATTTGTAATACGCCATGGCGTCAGAGTGGCAAACAAACATTAATCGGCTAAAAATTAATTTGTCACAAATATTTTGTGGGCTCCTAAAATTATTTGATATGTTTGTATGTGCATGTATGTGTTTAATATCACCTTTAAGGCCCTCAAATTCATAAAAATTGTAACCTGGCTTCAATTTGGAACATGTTATTGATTGCCATCTGAGCATGAGAGGCAAATTAACTTTACTCGGCTTAAACATTATGTTTTGGAAATTTCGTAAGGACTTTAAAATTATTTATTAGTATTTTGATGTGCAAGTATGTATCGAGCATCGATTATAGGGTTCACAAATGAATGAAAATTGTAATTAGACCTTATTATTATATTTGCAATATGCTTGCGGTACATGTGAGGCAATCTAACCGTTGTCGTCGAAATGTAAATTTTTTAGAAATAACTAATAAAACTAAACTAAAAAAAGTTCCTTAAAAATGATTTGGTAAAATTCTTATATTTAGGAATATTTTAACCCCTTAACGCCAAAGATCGATGATATTTTGACTCATTTTTGAGGCCCGATATTACAATTATAGCATATTCAGATCCGTTACACCTCAATGTGAAACGACGATCGTTGAAAAATCTGTTATGGACGTTTCCAGTCGATTGTATAATTTATAATTCTATTATTTCATTTCTCAGTTGTTGTTGAATTTAGTTGTCATTATTTTAACTATCACGTATTGTATAGTTGTGCACACACTAGGGCTTCACGATACCACGATATTTTTCTTGGCCTTGTCTTGTCTTGTCTACAAGACCGAGACGAGATCCGAGACAAGATCATCCTCGTGAAAATATTGTCTTTTCGAGACAATACTAGGTAAGTCTTGCAAGAATATCGAGTCTTGTCATATTATTATCTAGGGGAGAGACTTGCCGGTTGACTTGATGCTTGTTTGCTCTTGACTCGTTATAAAACTAACATATAGTTAATCTAAACATAATATTGGAAAAAGTACCTAAAAAGCCACAACTGTAAACCAAAAATATTTTGATTTCTCAAAAAATAATAATTACACGGAAAAAACAAGATCGTTAAATCAACTATTTCAAAAATAATTGTTCCAAGTAAAAAAAAAATTATAAAATTGACTATTTCAATTCTTCTTGGTTATTTCCGTTCTCCATCATCAACAGCAAATATATATTAGTTAAGTAAAGGAATCCACATTTTCGTTAACCCTTTGCGTCGTAGTGGGACAGATGTCGTCCCACCAAAATTTACATAGATTTTGCTGTTTTTCTAGTGAAATATAAGACCTATTTTGATAAAATCTTTTTCTGTTACTTATATAGACCCTAATCATCAGTAAAAAAAGCTGTTTCTCCTTTTTTTTTGCTAATAATATAATTGTTATTAACAAACAAAGTTTAAAAAATACGTTTTTTTCCGAATAAATGCAGTTTTAAGAAAAGGATCCAATATTTTTTTCTGAAAATTTGTTCATAAAATTTTTTTGGGGCGCTGATTACGAATCCGGCGTTAGTTTTGTGAAATTCAAAATGGCGGATCCAATATGGCAGACAAACATTTTAATTATAACTGTATTTGAACAAAATTTGTTACTCGGGGGTTTTCGGGGTCGCTGATTACGAATCCGAGGTTAGTTTTGTGAAATTAAAAATGGCGGATCCAATATGGCGGACAACAAATTTTAAATATAACTGTATTTGGACAAAATTGGTTACTCGGGGGTTTTCGGGGTCGCTGATTACGCATCCGAGGTTAGTTTTGTGACATTCAAAATGGCGGATCCAATATGGCGGACAAAATTTTAAATGTATCTGTAGATAAAATTTATGACATATTTAATTCGTATTACACGTTGGATAAGAGGCTATCGGCTGGGATTCGTTACTTCATAGAAGCATCCAGGACTCACTACGTGGAAGTTCCTCAGTCCGATTTTAAGTCCCTTTTTTTTTGTATTTTTTTTTATGTATTTATTTGATATGGATGTATAATGATATTTTTTTATGCCGGAATACCGGATGTCGTTCAAACAGAGTAATATTTTACAATTTTCTCATGTTATATTACATTTGAGATATTGAAAACCAATTCGGATACTTAATCAGCCAAAATGAAAATCTACGAGTGATAAATTATGTCCAAATACAGTTATATTTACAATTTTTGTCCGCCATATTGGATCCGCCATTTTGAATTTCGCAAAACTAACCCCGGATTCGTAACCAGCGACCCCAAAAAACCCTGAGTACAAATTTTTGCCCAAATACAGTTATATTTAAAATTTTTATCCGCCATATTGAATCCGCCATTTTGAATTTCGCAAAACTAACCCCCGATTCGTAATCAGCGACCCCAAAAACCCCCGAGTAAAAATTTTCAGCTAAATTGGACAAAAGGAAAAATGCGTGACTGAAAGGGTTAAGGAGACGCCCTAGTCAAATTTTTAGGTTAGGTTATAACGAAATGTTTTTCGCGTATTTGAAGGAAGTTAGCAACTTTTTACGACTAATACAAATTGGATCTTAATCAATATTGCTTCACGCAGGATGGATACCATATATTTATCACTAATAATTACTAAATATTCTGTGAAATGACAAAATTAAGCTGCGATGTTAACGCCGCCATCTGTAGGTGTCGGGCTGTACTTCGTAGTATTCTTGTGTTTGATTCGTATATAGACACTTTATGGTGACAACTAAAGAGTTACCACCCTGCCCATGACAATAACGAAGAATTTGCGAAATGAATCAACCATAAAAATTTGATAACAGGCTTTAAATTCGGGAAAAACGTTTTGTTCCGAGTTGTCGGTAAAAATGTTCCCTACGGCATGCCCGTAACCTATATTTTTACCGTGGGCGATGGAGAACGGAAATAACAAAGAAAACAAGAAATAGTCAGTTTTACTGTTTTTTTTAGTTGTACCAAATATTTTTTTATTTGATTCAACTAAAAGGAGATCGTAAGATTAACTATTTCTTTTTTTCTTGGCTATTTGAGTTCTCTATCACCTGTGGTGAATATTTATATGGTAAATAAAAAAAATCCAACCAGCATAACGAACAAAATATTTGCTCCACGTAAAAATAAAAAAAACTAAAATCAACTATTTAATTTCTTTTTGGTTATTGTCATTCTTCATAATCAACAGCAAATATTTAAAAGTTAAATAAAGAAATCCATATTTTACTTGACCTATAAATATTTACCGAAGGCGATGGAGAACGGAAATGACAAAGAAAAAAGAAATAGTCAATTTTATATGGTTATATTTTTTTATTTGATTCAACTAAAGAAGATAGTAAAATTGACTATCTTCACAAATAGTAAGTTTTATTATCTGGGAATATTTGGAACAACGATAAATGTTATTAGGCGCATATTTTACTATCTTTTTTAGTTGGTAGAAATATTTTTTTCGTTGGCTTTCGTTTTTTCCGTGTATACAAAATTTTTAAAAATATTTAAGGTCGACCTGAAGCTTTAGCTTGCAGGTTACGATTCCTCTGAAAAATTCCAGAAAACAATTGCCAATTCTTGAGATGTTTGGAATACTATTTGGATTTTTAATCTTACAATTTTGACATGAGATTCAAATTTCAATGAAAAAGCAACTGAAAACAATAATACTTACTTTGAATTATCGATAATAATGTTGTGAGTAGAGAAATAATCAAAATCTTAACTATTTGTTTTTTTTTTTAGCAAAAACAACCTTTGTTCAGTAAACACTTAAAAAGTAATCTATATTTCTTGACGTCTGTATCATTCGGATTATATGGTGTTGACATTGATAGAACGTCAAAATATATTGGGGATGGCAACCTTTAAGACTTTTCCC
The DNA here is from genome assembly GCA_030407085.1 of Trichopria drosophilae. Taxonomy (NCBI): domain Eukaryota; kingdom Metazoa; phylum Arthropoda; class Insecta; order Hymenoptera; family Diapriidae; genus Trichopria; species Trichopria drosophilae. The sequence goes on along the minus strand of CM059582.1, from coordinate 132,399,613 downwards.
TAGTAAAATATTAATTTTAAATAAGAATATAGTTACAAAGGTATTAAATAAACATATTTATTTCTATTAAATTAATAAAACTGTAATGTAGAAACAAACATACATTAAAATTATAATCGATACATTAAATAATATACATTAAAATGACATTTCACAAATTTACGATCTTAAATCGCTTTTTGCCCACGAGTTTATACAAAGCAGCGATCTAAAAATGTCATTTTTTAATGAACATCTTTTCTTATTTGCGATTTGTCCTGCTGCCGAAAACATCCGTTCAACGGGCACTGATGTGGCCATAAAATATCCCGCGCCATTTTGGCTAATATAGGATATGATTTAGCATTCTCCGCCCACCATTTTAAAATATCAACGTCGGCAGAAACTCGAGGAGTGTTGAAATAATTTGCAAGTTCACGTATCTCATTATTTTCTACATCGTTACTGTCATTAATGTATAATGCGTTTAAATTTATGGAACCATTTTCGGTATTAAAATTTACTTGTGATGTTTTATTTTTAACAGCTATTTCAGAATCATTAGCGTATTTTGCATAATATTCTTGATAAATTTTTTCAAATTTCGAAATACTTTCCTCTTTTAAGTCTTTTCCCCACTCTGTTAAGTGAAAACTTGCTTTCTTGTGGCGTGGATCTAAAATCAAGGATACACAATAAACCCAATTACATTTCCTATAATGTTTTAAAATCTTATCTCGACCAGCTTGAAAAGCAAGGAGAAGGGTTTCATCTGTGACAGTCCTGACAGGTTTTGTATCTAAATTTAAAATTATAGACTCTATTTTATCGATGAGCAAGTTCAGGGCAACAACTGCGGAAGGAAGAGTTACGTAATTTTCTCCTGAAATTAACTTAGAAATTTGCTTGAATGGTTTCAAAAAATCTACGATTTTTGTAAGGATATTCCATTCAAGTTTAAAAGAAATTAAATTTGTAGAATTCTCGCAAAGCATTACTAGCGCAGGCTTCATATTTAGCGCTACCTCCAACATTTCGCAAGTACTGTTCCATCGTGTTTTGACATCTAAAATTGGTTTCAAATAATGTATGTTCGCTGTGGTACAAACACTTTGTAATCGTATCAACAATACTTCCGATTTTCTTATCTTTTTACACGTGCTTCTTAATCTAAAAATAATATTGGTAATATCAAAATGCTCTTCCTCAGAAACATGGTCAGTAATATCAGATTCATTATCAGTATCATCTGAATCATCAATATTAAGTTCTTCATTATCCTGAACAGAATCATATACTGCATCTTTATTAATGTCTACTTTCATGAGCTTCAAAACATCTTGTACGCCCAAATTCAAGATGTGAGCAAAACATTTAAAATGATGAACTTCATCATATTTGAAATCAATCCACTCTTTTTGCATCAGTTCTCCGAATTCATACATGAAAGTATCATTTGCCGATACATTATCTAACGTTAGTCCTTGAATTTTGTTTCGTATATTAAAATCTTTTACCAATTTAAAAAACAGTTGCGCAATATCTCGTCCTTTATATTTGCCTTTTGATGCAATTATATCCAAAGCAATCGAAATTAAAGACCATTCTTTATTAATAAAATGAATCGTAATGCCATAGATGTCCAGCCATCCAATGTAAAAGAAAATTTTGAATCATTGCATGCCAATAAATTTTTAACATTTTGTTGCATTTTGGGTAATTCTTTCAATATTTTATGACGCATTGAATTTCGCTTTGGCATATTTTTCATTTTATTTAAACTAAACAGAAATTGCGTTGGCTCATCATCAAAGAAACTAATCGGCAGATTTTTATAAGCAAGCCACGTTACTAGCAATCTATCCATATTAATGCCTTGAACTTGACCCTATAATTATAATTGAAACGATTTTTTACATTAAAAAATTATAACCTTAACACAAATATTGAAGGAAGTTCTATGGAAAATAGAATAACCATTAACTACAATAGTATCGATTGATTCTATTGTCATTATTAAATTGTATGAAATGTAGGAATCTTCTACATAATTACGGATCAATTTTTTAACTTCCATTTTTTAAAAATAAATTTTAGCGCCCAAAAAGTTTTTTACGCTCTTAATTATAATACCATCGAATTCCATGTCAAAAGTAATAGAAATAATTATTTTGTATTTGTTAACAAATATTTTATATTTATACATCGTGTTTGATGTCTATAATCTACCTTTAAATAGTAATTAATGTAATGCACTTTTTAAACAATTAATAGTTAGTCTAATTCATATTTTTATATTGTTATACAATTTATAGATTTTTATTCTTTATTTTATTTTTTTTTATATTTATGTTATGTATACGGTATGGTGCGATTACAATTGTAGGCTATACTTTATCGGGTTGCAGACAAGTATTTAAACATAGATGTGTAATGAAAAAGTAATATCAATGGAACAAAAAGAAAACGATGTAAACAAAATAATTACTGAAATGATTATCAACTTAAGTAGCTTTTAAAAAATATTGATCTTTGTACAATTGTGCCAAAAATTAGCATCCGTAGAACTTCCTTACTATGTACACAAAATATAGAAAAATTATTTTTATGTTTCGGTTTTAGGTTCCATTATATCTTTGATCTTTTTAGGAAAGATCAGTTCATGACACTGTTGTATTACATATATACACTACTTTTATCATAATTTATTTTTTAAAAATTAAATATAATAGAAAAATATCCATAAAGTATGTTTTATTTTTAATTATTACTTAAAAATACCGTGTGGGTGCGAGGGAATGGAGTATTGGAAAATCGATTTACAGCTATATCAATCGCAACAGAATAAATGCAAATTATACTTTCTTGAAAAAGATTATAAAAGAATTATTGAAAACGAAAAAATCACGTTTTTCAGATAATTCACGGCGAATTCTCAATAAATTTCTTAGATCTTTCTTAGGAGATCATATATTGTGGTTAGGTAGGATGGAATGGAGCTCAAATTTTGAAATATTGATTCAGTTATATTTAATTTACGGTATTTAGTGAAAATTCCTTCCTTATCGGCGGAGGACTACGGCATCCCCTTTAAGAAGAAGTTTCAACGTTAAAAACGAAATTTATTAAAAATAGATAACTTAATTTTTATAATATCCTCATATTAATTTTCGTACCAAGGGCGAAAAATTTGGCACCCGTGTGTCACCGAACATTCATTCATAAGGTTACAGCGTGTGCACCCGAAAACGAAGTGCCAAATAGCATTTTGCGCATATTGTAACAAAAAATGTTTTTATAGTAAACAAATATAATCAGATTTAATTTTCCAGAAATGTTAGAATCAATCATATACTCTAAAAAACCTTTAAAAAAATAATCGGTGTGAATATAATTGACGAAATAAAAAAAAATTGCATTTTAATAATAAGACCAGACAATATTTTCGAGACAAGACCAAGACAATACCAAGACAAGATTACAATTTTTCCAGTATTATCAAGACCAAGGCAATATTCTGCAAAATATCGTCTTGTCTTGGTATCGTGAAGCCCTAGCACACACACAGCGTAATTATTTAAACTCAACGTACTCTTATTTATTGCTACATGTCCTTAAAAGGTGATAATATTGGTGAAAGTATTTCTTCGGAAAAATACATTTATTGTGGATTAAATCAACCATCAGCCTCTGAAGTTTGTTGTCAGTATCAAACTGTAGCTCACTCATCCTGCATACTGGCTGTATTTTAGAAGAACTCAGGAGTTTTTTGTTGTTATGAGAGACCTTCGGGTACGAAAACTAAACGCCAAGGTAGGCCTCCAAGATGTGCAACCACGAATAAACGGAAAAAAAAATGGATGAAGATAATCAAAGCCCCGGAGATACATCTCATTGCCAGTTTGATCTGATATCAAAAACACTCGATCTTTTCGCATCTAAGATGGCTACGACTGACACAGTAAACAGGGGCACTAATGATCTTCGTAAACAATCGGATTCGATGACGATTAAATTTTACAGCTTTTCCACTGACATTCGTTCCATTATCGAGGAGCAAAATCGACGGTTATGTGAAATTGAAAAACAAATGGAGAAAATAGATGAATTAAATCTGCAAATTACATCACAGTCGGCTGAAAATCAATGACTCGTGCAGCAAAACCGGGAACCGGAAAAGCGTTTCACATCTATAAAACTTTTGGATAATCAGTGTAATTTAGTGGTTAGTGGTATTCCTGAAATTAAAAACGAAATACTAATCGACTGAATTTGCGCTGTTGCCGCTGCCCTGGGAGTTCCCCTTCCGCCCTACGAGGTTAAACGAGCAAACCATATGCCCCCTTTCGGGGCCAGTACTCTTAGTACGTCGCATGGTGTTTCAACATCAATGCCACTGTATTACCAAATTTGTCGCAACCACGAAACATTGTCGTGCGTCTTACGTCGCGTGGCGAAAGGGACTCTCGTACAGGCGGTTCAACGGTTAAAATCATTCACAGCATCGACGATTTTTCCAGAAAGTAGATAAAACTCTAAGATTTTTTTGTAAATGATTATGTGCCTCATGAGTATTATAAATTCCTTAAAAGGGTCCGCAAATTTTCTAAACAGAAAGGTATGAAGATGTTGCGGCGTTGGACCTCAGTTCTCGTCCGCGGTACTGATGACACTAGTCATTGATGATGTAAACGGTTTTGAAGAGCTGCGTAAGAAATGTTTTTGTCCAACATAATTATTAAGATGTTAGAGGTATCCGCACGAAATTATCTGTGGCGGATGCTTTGTCGTCACAGTCTGTATACACTCAGAGAAATTTTCGAACCCAGCGCTAGGCCACTCTATAAAGTCATCGTCAAAGTGGTACTGTAAACGTGACGCCCGAACTGTCGAATCGGGCTGTTTCGGAATTCCGAACAGTGAGTTCTACGTTAAGATGGTTTTAACGCCGCGCTTCTATTAAGGTCTGAAGATGTCGTTGTATGTTCCACCACACCGTGCGTTTCGAAATTCTGAACGTCGGGAACGGATCACAGTTGACAGTTCACCGCTCGAACCGGCAAGCACCGAATGTGAAATATAAAAAAATATTGTTCGGCACATGTGTGTAAATTTTTTTTATGCGAATGTGAGGTTGCATAAGAAAACTTTTACGCCCTTGTATCGAAAACTACTATTTCAGCGAATGTGAAGTTTGCACATATTCTAAATAACGTAAAATATCGTAATATTTATTTTATTATGATTACATTATAATTTGTCGAAAAATCACATTTTATTCTGTTTTTTTTTAAATTTTTTTGCATTCGATTTTGTAAGGCTTTTAGAAATAGTAAAGTAATTTTTAAAAAACGCATTTTTGCTGTGTATACGTAATGACTAGGAAGCATGTACTGGTTCGAAACAAAATTTGTTTGGAAAGAAATTATAATTTATTTAATTTCATGTAAAATATTAACCCTTAGAGCCTTGACTAGAGTCGAAAACGACCCTGCAGAATTCATAAACTTTTAAAAACTAGTTCCAGTTTTTTAATAAAATACTCTGTAAACCTAAATTAGTCAAAAACTATTAATGAAAGAGTGAACATTCGGTTACCAATTAAATTAGTAATGAGTTTTAATAACAAATAGTAACAAAACTACTGATTATTAGACTAATATTACTAATTCACATTAGTAAAAAGACGTAAACAAACAAACTTACGCATTTAACGTTAGATGAATTTGACTAATGAAATAGTAGATTTTCACTAACAATTACTAGTTTTTTTTTTACTATTGGTTAGTAAATATTTTTACTTCAGTGACCCAATTTTGACTCTTTCATTAGTAGTTTTTGACTAATTCAGATGTGGAGAACATATAATAAAATTAAATTTGGTTTCCTTAATATCATTTTTTTTTCTTCAAATTGTAGGTTAACAGTAAATCCCTGAATTGTTCAGACTTTTTAAAGAATTATTACATGTTTAAAAAGTACGAAATCAGTCCTGGTCATGGCTCTAAAGGGTCCGAAAAGACGTCATTATTCTAAGGGTTAATGCTGAATTAAGGCGTTTGGAAACGAATGGCCGAAAAAGTAACCTCAGAAAAAAATGGAGCAGAAAAATGGCCGATGAAACTATCCAATGGAAAAATGACCTATGGAAAAAATAACCGGGAAAGAGTGATCGAATGACCTTTCTGTGTGGAATTTTATTTCGCGTGATTTAAAATAATTACAAAAAGGAATAAAAAAAAAATTAGAAAAATAAATAAAATGCTAATTGTTGATAAAACTGAGCAAGAAAAAAAAATTTATTTACGTTTTTAATTTTTCGTGTTATGTCATTATTTAATTAATAAATTAATTTATCGAAAATATTCAAAGAGCTATTTTGTAGATAATTTCAAGAGCTACAACTTTTTTCTGACCCGTTTTTCCGTAGAAAATCAAGTTTTTTTAATCTACAATCGAAAAACTGAGAACAAAACGTGCATCATAACACTCTTTTATTTTGCATTAAAACATAATTGGTTACATTTTTAAAAATGTAAACACACTCATACGCATCAAATCTGTCACTGAAATCGATGTAATATTCGATTTGTCGAGCAATACGTTTACAGCTCATCGTCCGCGTCCCGTTAAGACCACGTAAATGCCACGTTAAGATGATTGAAACGACGCGTTCGTACACGAACCCCAATCTTGTATTCGTATTTCCTAGGCGGTACGCTTAGAACACGACCGAGGCTATGCGCCAGATGCCTCTTCTAAACGCCAGCTTCGGAAATTTCTCTGAGTGTAGTAACAGAAGAGCATAGCCACATAGGAGGTATACATAAATTTTAAATTGTAAAATTTATTTCTTGCGCAAATTGTAAAAGTCTACTAGGAGAATATAGTAAAATTAAGTGTCACTAATTTTAAGCTACAAACGTTTTAATATAAATATTTATTTAAAGTAATGTCCATAAATTTATATATTACTATACTATATTATTTGAAATTATCGTTGTATTATATGCAGAAATCAAAGCAATTTTTTAAAACTGCAACTGAAACATGTTCCCTTGCAATTTACATTGTTCAAAAAGCAAAAATTAGTTACATGGAGCACCATAATCACTGCGAGTAACTAAACTATAGGATCGTTTTTAAGCAGAACCGTTATATCCAGGCAATAGAAAACTTTTACGTTTATAATAAAAGTTTCCTTATTTTTTTTTAACCAAAACTAGTTGATTGCTATTTGATTATATAAGTTATTGCAAAACCGAATAAGCGCGTTTTAGTTCAGGCGTTTTTATTTTTTTTTATGTACTATATCAGTTATGAAATAGTGCAATCCATCCCTACTTTGTAACCCTGGTCCAATCATGGCGAAGTATACTATTTCGCCAGGGTACTAATTGATGGCGAATTTAGTCATGGTCACTGTCGCTTTCGATTACCATCAAACCTGAAGTATCCTCACCGAAGAAACTTGGGCATCCGATATTTTTCGTACAAGCAGTATTTTTTTGGGAGCAACAGCCATTCTGCAGCGTGAGGAAGGAGTTCGTTCAAACGGATTAATCATTCGTTATTTACAACTAACCAGTCGTGATTGCTGATTTTATTTTAAAAAACATAAAGAAAATCTAATAGTCCTTTTTAGGATTACGACAAATACTAAACAAACATTATTTTCAGCTTCAAAGGGTCCAGGTTAAATTCTACAAGGTAAATTAACAGAGTTACAACAGGAAATATAGGTTCCAGCGAATTTAGTAGTACCACCTCTGAGGTAGGCCACTCTAACTACATCTACTACGTCATAGGAGTGTTCATCGCGTACAGTATTGCTGCCCGTTAGGTAGGATCTTAAGACGGTATTATTTGTTTCGTGTTCAAAATCCGCGTCAGTGCTAATGTCGGATCGAAATACGTTTGTAAACTCTGAAGAAATTTGTAATAATGCACGAGAGCGATCTGAAAGTCATGGATCATCTCTCTCGGTCGATGAAAGCCAACTAACTCGTACTTGTGTATCCATGCAAATCAAATTGCTACGTTTGTTGGGCAATCCAAGTGGCCGCGCTTCAAAAAGAGGTCGCCAATAATCTTGGTCTTTATGATTTAATTAATAGAATCACAGAATCTACTAAATTAAAATCCGTAGTCGTTTTCAAGGAAACACCGTGGAAGTTAAAAACTGTATAATTCGATTCAACACGTTCGCAAAATTTAACTACCCAAGTTTTTAGGGAAGATCCGCGTTTCGACTCTACTTTACTTAAGTATTCGCAAGCATCGATATACGAAAAGAAAGCTGCTGGACCGATCGCATTACAGCTACGAATTTCCGAAAATAAAATTGTTACCGTGGACACTACCAAGGTAGATAGCGATAAACGGATGCGAACATCAAAAATCGTCAAAAGACATATGCGGGCAAAAAAGGCAAATCATTCAAGTAATTCGTAGTTTTGTTTGTAAATACATTTATTTTCGTTTAATTATAATTTTAAGTCTTTACTTGATATATAATTGCAGTCTCATATGTTATTGTCGTTTTATCCCCCATCGATTGAGAATATCGTAACAACTGTGATGTTTTTTTTGTGGATTAAATTTATTCTTGGAGATTCCAAATCATCGATAGCATTTTGAACTTGCAACGTTAGAATTCTGTTCAAGTCATCTTTTTACTACATCGATGATATATCACACTTCAAGAAGCTGCTTTACTGAGTGTTTGTTCATTTTGAGAATTTTATAAATTCACTCATATATAGCACACTCTAGTCGTACGAATAACCACATATACTTTTCAACCACGAGAATCCGTTGTCAGCAACAATAAGTCGAGCCTTCAACCATCTCCGCATATCATAATCCTGATAGAAACCTGGCTCCACTGTGATATCACAGACCCAGAATTGGGTCTTCTAAATTATAACATTTTTCGGACTGATAGACCAACAACGTATCATCAGCGAGCATACTGATTGCGATTAAGTGTCAGATTAATTGCATCATCGTTTCCGTTAACTGCGTGCGATTATTAATCTCTGCATCTTACTTTTCTCGATCTTTTGGGATGATAACGATTATAGCTTATTCTCTGATGCACTCCACGATATTTCATCGAAATTCAATAACAGTCAGTGGCTCGTTGCAGGTGATTGTAATCTTCCGTATGTTGTATATGATAAAACGTGTCGTCCTGGATTCAGAACAACAGGTTATGTTCCACCTGGTATCAAAGCAGCGGCGAATATTTGCAATGATTTATTTTCATCTCTTGATGTGATTCAGTGTTTTCCGGTTCTACCCAGCAAAGGTTAAACTCTATATTTATTGTTATCTTTTCCTAACACTCATCGTTGTAATAATCCGGATTTCATTGTTTCCATAAGACTCTCATCATACTCACGCGTATTTTTATTTTCCTTATCAGTAAAAGCACTTTATTAATTTCAATTTCACGTCTTACAATTATAATACTGCTAACTTTGATGGGTTGAACAGGGATCTAGCCTCAATTGATTGGATCCGTATTGTAAATATTAATCTTGATGAGACACTTTTTACTTTTTATAATATTTTGCATGAGATTATCCCCAGACGTATAAAGATGATGCGTTTTACGACATGTCATTTCCTTCCGTGATTTAATGCCGCACTCAAAGACACATTTTTATGAAAAAAATGGCGCACAGAAAATGGAAGAGATTATCTTATATATATATATATATATATATATATATATATATATATATATATATATATATATATATATATATATATTATTTGTACACCAAAATATTCATCTTTACAATATTTGATACAACAAAAAATCTGGTATTATATAACTCTACAAAACTAATATAAAAATGGGGTAATTATTATTTCAAAATAAGATGAGGGGAAAAAGCATAATAAGAGTATCGTATACTATTATTCCTATTAAGTGCGCAAAGTTCGTCACCTATATAAAACATGTAAACTGGCAAATATTTCAAGAATTAATATTTCACGGCTCAATCAACCAAAAAAAGGTTTTTATACAGAAAAATATGCAGAATTGTCACAGCTTTCGATCACTAAAAGAAAAAAATTTTTTCAACACGTCCTTGATGCCTACAAAAATTAAAAACCGAAGAATTAGAATTTTCCCATGTTAATTAAATGCAAAACTGCTAGCCGTTTGCGCGCCGGGTAGATCACTTTGAATCGATTTTTGTCATAAAGAAAAAAGTTTTCTTTTTTTGGACCACCCTATTATATATATATGGGACATTCCACGCGAAATGGGGGCCACTTTTTTAAACTTATTTTTGTATTCCAATTTTACCTATCTACACTTGAAGGGACTTGCAAATGTAACATATTTGATCAATAAAAACTTAAAAATTCAGAATTTTTAAAATGTTATAGCACATTTAATTTTTTAAATTTCAAATATAGCCATTGTTTATCATTATTTTTACACAAAAGGAAATGCATTAAAAAACATGAATACGCCACATGATATTTATAGCTTTTTGTACAAGTTTTCTATTAAAAATATTTATTTTCATTTATATGAACAAATTAAGGGGGTAAAATGCAATTAAAGTTTTAAAATCACTTTTTATATTTGTATGTGTCCTTAAAAAAAGCCCCAAAAAATCTAGAAAATTACCCCTTTCAAATACGAAACCACCCGTAAGTGCGAAATTATGGTATGAGCATTTATTGCGAAAAATCTATTTCAAACGAACGGCAAAACGAGAAGGCCCCTGGATTAAACGTGAAGGCATACAACGCAGGGGCCATGTACCACGGATAATTAACTGCGTGTATCTCCCTTTCATATGATCGTACCATAAATTTTTTTTAATGTTAAACAGAATTTCTGTGTTTTTATGCAAAATTGAGTAAATTGTGATCAACGGTGTCGCACTGTGCCAAAATATATAAAAACCTTATACACCAATTTTCCGCCAGTTTTCGGCGTAATGTATGGCATTATGCACTTCTTGCGTTGTTATTGCTCATTTTTTTTGTATTAAAATAGTTTATATTTTTTATTTCCAATATTTAATACAGTCAATGTATTATCAAAACTGTCAAATTAAGTTACCGTCGGCGTTAGCATTACCCAAGATGTACCGCGTGGAGGTCGCACTATCGGATTTACATCTTTTCGGGTGCTTGATTATCGTGAGTCCCCTTGCCTCTCACGTTCATTTGCGTATGCCTGCAATGCTTACGTCGATTTTGATTTTCGTCCCTTTTTCAGCTTTTCGCAAGGAACAGTGAAATAAGTTTCCGCGTTTGAAATTCCTTTTATCATTAACGCTTTCTCTCCATTTGCTGTAGTTATTGGAATGAAACTGTGGCATTTCTGCGTCGCCGGTACTGTTGTAGCTGTAGCAAATCTCATCTGCAAACTTTGTTTAGCAACATCGTATTCGCTTTGGGTCACAAAAAATACGTCCGTTCGTTTATGATTTCTTTTGAAATTCCCATTGAAAGAGAGCATGAGGTGTGAGAATTGGTTCACCAGATGTTATTTGCAAACTCGCACGACGAGCTCCTCTTTTTAATACGGCACCAATGCCATCACAAGCACCCTTTCCATGCGCTGTTGCAAAAAAATGCCATTCCGTTTTAAGTCCGAAGTCTTCTTCATGATGCATCAAATTCATAAACTGAAATCGATTTTTGTACTGCTGTGCCGCTCCATCAGTTACATAAATCACTTTTTCTACAAAACAAGTAGACTTTATATCATTAATTATGATTTTTTGCGCAAGATACACTGCTGTTGTATCATGATGAAGACAATCAGACAATACTACCAGGCTTTTGTGCTTCAACTGCATTTGTTCATCACGGTAGTAATATACGACCGGATGAACACTGCACTGATTATTATTGAAGCGAAATGACTGAGCAGCGTATTGGGCGATAAACGAGTAATTTTCAGAGAAGTCCATATGAACAAGAACTTCACCTCTTTGCAACGTTTCCTTTTTGCTTCACACGTAAGCACCTTGTTGCTTGGCAATAAAATGGTGCAATTTCAGAATTGACAGGCACTTAGAGGATTCGTCTATGAATTCATATACATCCATTGTTTGCGTTAGCAATGTGGATCTATCAACCGTCTGCCACTTCTGAAACAGAACAGTCTCGATTTCGGCCTTCTCTAATAAATCTGTGAGCCGTGCAGTAAGCAGCTCCACACCAGGACACGACTTACATTCATCGAAGTAACATTTCTCCGTGGGATTGGGGTAAACAATGCTAGCAATACAATCTTTGAAAGTTCGCAAAGGTTCATCAGAATCCGATGTCAGCTGCGATAAGTCCGCAGCATCTACCATTAACTTAAAATTCTGGTGATACGTACAAACGCATACGCTGTGCGTACCGCTTGCGCCGGCGAGAACACAGTTCGGAGGTCGAAGTGTAGCAAACTTACTAAAACCAATGCGATTATCTGGGTATTTTTCAACATATAAACGATGTAGTTACACAGAACCAACCGTTTTTGTAGCTTTACTTTCTCGCCAGTAACGTCTCTATTGACAACAGTATCTTTCATACCAGGCATCATACGACTATTTTCGTCGTCTTCGCAGAAACTTCGCACAGCCTGTGCCGTTTAATCTGATATTTGACGACCCGGGCGAGGTGTTGGAAATGAAAATACGCCTCGTGTAGATACAAGTATTTTAGCTGCTTTCGCCATTCGCCTAGATGTATTGGATTCCTTACCGAGTTGACGTTCACTCCATGACTTTGGAGCGGTTATCAAGATACAAATTCGCTCAGCATGGGTGGTATTACTGTCTGCGAATTTAAGTTTCAAATTCTCCAACATATCTTCTAATTGTGTTTCTCTCGAAAGCGGCTTAGTTGACAAGGATTGGTCATTTGGAGGTATGAATTCGACATCGTCGGAAATGTCGTTATCTTCATAATTGTCACAAAAAACATCTTTCATTTCAACATCATCATCATCTACTTGCAACAACCGAGAAGACGAGTTAGGTATTGTACGTTGAGAGGAAGTATGCTGATTAAATGCCATTAGCCGACATTTAGAACAAATCTTACAATAGTCAGGCAATCAAGGAATAATTAAACGTAACTTTTCTAAAGGATACCGAAGATCTCCTCCTTTGTGCCCCTTAACGCCTAAATCCTTAAAGGGATTGATGCATTCATTATAACACGGCATAACGAACAAATTTAATTAAGAAAAATATTTTTCCGTACTTTATGAGCGACACAAATACAGAAAATATAGCCAGAGTTATACAGTTTCTTTAAAAAAAACTATTCAACACACCAAATGCAGAGAAACGTGAGTTAAGAGTAAGCGGGTTAAGGAAAAATTATTAACTCAGGCAATTTACAAACGAAATAGTCCAACAAAATGAAAAGCAGAATAGAACGTAAAATAGTGTTAACATTGATCATATCCCATACAAAACATACGATCGAGTAAAACGGAGTCATGGAGCGTCTTATACGTAGTTCTCGTGGCGCAACTTCTCTTGCGAGAAACGGTACGCAGTGGTCGAAAATCGAGAAAAACCTAACGAAAGCGAGAAAGAGCTTCTGCAAATGCATAATAATGAGTTTCTATAAGCTTTTAAAGTCGCTGATTACGAATTTGATATTAAATTACAGATATGACAGCTGTCAATAATTAAATTGTCAATTGTTATTAGTTTATTTTTATATATTGTAACGAGATTCGTCACAGATCTCACCCCCACGTCCCGTAAATTCCCAGTTTCCGAGAAAAGGAACAGAGGACCACGACTAAGCCGCGCAGTGGCAAGTCTACAGGATACGCAGACATACTGAATCGCCGCAGATCGTAGGCCGTCAGAAACCGAAATGCTTCCCCTATTCAAAAAGGTATATCCTCTCCTCTCACCTCCCACTACCGGTCCGTTAACTGCAATTGCAACGGTTGATCGGCAAGTTTCAATTCTCGAAGAAGCGTCCGCTCGTGTGAGAACTCTTCTCTCACACGGCCGATGCGCGAGCCTCTCCCCCCTTTTTGCCCCTCATATATCACCAAGCTAAGGAATCGGTGCTCCAACGATCGTCGCCTCGACGCATGAGAGCCCGTTTCCATTTCTCATCCCCACCATGGCGACTGCTCCGCTAGCCGTTCGCCTCGGTCGTGCATGCATCCATCGCACGTTCTCGACGCACGAGCCCTTTCCCCCCCGCTGGATTTTTCCATGCGGCATCTTCGCCTCGACGTTCGTCGCAACCGCGACACGCAAGGAACCGATGTTCGCTTCCGTTCCCCCACCACGGCTACGCACTCGCCAGCCGTCCCAAGTCGTTCGAACGACAATCGGATGCTCCATGCAGCGCACCCGCGAGCCGATGCCCCTTCTTCGTTCGCCTGTAATTCGCAGGCCCTTCTCTCTGTCGGACTCAAGCAGCAGTCGCTGCGTCCGTCTCATTCTCTCCCCCTCTTTTCGTGCGTGCCTCCTTGCACGTACGGCAAATTTCGTTGCCTCCACCATTTCAGGTCCGAGTTGACAGTCGTTCGTCGGCTCAACTTAACGCAGACCTGATGCCGCGTTCTCCATGTAACGCCGCCCCAAAACGGTTTTCATAAAAAACGGAGAGACGATCTCCCGTCCGTCTCTTTCCAGGACACGGAAATTCCGCTGTCCCGCCCCGCTCTGAGACGCCCAATATGCTGCATCTCTCTCTCACACAAGAGGAAACATATGCACCCCTCTCTGTGCTATGAGACGAAATCTCTCTGCTTTCCCCCTTCCACACCGCCGTCACACACCTATCCCATCTAACTGTAAATCGCTGTCCTTTTCCTTCTGCTTGCCCGTCATACTTTCTATTTCTTTTCCTCCGTTCCCCCCGACGTTCTGCGATACGCACGAAGCGGCAACACCGTGCTCGCGGCACGCGCCTCGGAAATTTCGGCGCGAGCCCCGGCACATTCGTGATAGGTAATTACAAGCGAACGGACAGATATTCGTCGGACGTACCTGTGCCCGAGTGCCAAAAAGTTAACGCGAGTGACTCTCGAGTGAAGTCCACCGTTCTGGAGGACAACCGACCTCAAGGAGGACCGCCAATTTTACCGCCAACCAACCACCATCTCAGCCACCCCGGACGGGACCGTCATCCGTTCAGTGTGCCGATTTTTGTGTGAGTACCGTCGCCCCTTTTTGATTTTGTGCCCCTTTCGTTTCCGGTCATTTCGCAAGAAATTTTCTCGTTGCGTGATTTGCGAACTCGCCCCTTTGATGTTTCCGCCGCCCTTTGGGTATTTCTGTCGTCAGTTTGTCGCGCCCCAAATTACTGTACCGTCCCCTTTATCTTGAGAAATATATAACTTGTCGAGTTAATTTGAGTATTCCGTGTATCGATACGAATTTTTTATAACCTTTCCGATCTGGAAAAGTACGGTTATAAATGGCATCCCTGGTGGGGAAATCAAACTAGATTTCCCAAAAATTGAACTTTTGCGAAATTTGTTATCGGGAAAATTCGCCGGTTAACGAGTAACGAATGTCGTTTCGGAGTATTCCAGTTCGCGGTCGATTTTGTTCGTGTTCCCCCATTTTCGTAATAAGATTCTTTAGATTTAAGGAGATAAGAATATTTGCATTTCGATATAATAAAATATATAATTTGTCTCCCTTTGTTCCCATCCTCTCCTTTCCACTTTTGTCATCCCCAGGTTGGAAAACGAAAAAGATAAAGATCCGTTACAAAGAGTGACGGTTGACCTTGCGCGAACGGTGCGTTCGAAAAATTTCAATTTTCGAACGTATTGTTTTCGTTTCGGGAGAAGTTGTTGTTTTTTTTTTTGTGAAGGCCGAGTGTTGACGAGTTCTGTTTACACTCGGCGACCGCGAGTAAATAATTACTAGTTCGTTCGTTTTTTTTTTTAAATTAATGATCGCTACGGAAATTAAACTCCCTCGAAGGTTGTTTACTTTCGAGTTTTGCTGTCCTTATCCCTCCCAACGGCCCTTTGTTCGAACGAACAATTTCCAACCGTTACGGCGAGTACGTACGAGTCCGGCCTGTTCGAAAAAAATAAAATAATACACCATCTTCCCTGTCGTCCCCGAAAAATTTTAGTTATCCAATAACCCGAATAACTTTGAGAAGTAATTAGTTTTTCAGTCCAAAATTGTACTTCCGACTTTTCAAATTCAAACTTTTTTTTTGTGTGTAATCTGAGTAGATTTTTCACATTTCTTATTTTTTTTCTCTGTTACGTTGTAAATTTTCATCGCGTTAAGAATATAAATTTCCAATTTTCTCTTGTTTTTTCTCTTGGATTTATTCTCCCTTTGCCGAGTGGCAGTTACGTGCACGATACACGTTCCAGATAGATTCTCCCCTTCTCTCCCCCCTTTTTGCCACGTTACATCATAGGAGGACAGTCACTATGTTAACCCAATTATTTTCCGTAAAGTTTGTAACTTACCAGGTAAGTAAAGAATTGACTCGAGAGGTAGATAGGTATAAAACAATCTTTATTTATTATTTTGTAACGGGGCGTTACGTTGTCCAGGAGTCGTGCCGCGGTCGCGAGAGCGCGGAGTGATACATCAATTCGAATCGATCGATAATAGAATCGTTTCAGGAACGAACGGCCCCGAAAATGCCCGAGCGCCGCCGGCAACGGCGCTCGGAGATGCGCGGCAGCCGAGAGCGCCGCAGTTCAGTGTCGAGGCAACCGTCGAGTAGGAAAGAACGAGCAGCGGAAAATCGAGTAAACCCTCCGAGCGGAAGAGTGTCGCGTGAGTAGGGAGCCGAAAATAAAACCTTCGAGTTACGTCGTGCAAAAGGGGGTGAGACGGAGCCGGATAATCGGAAAACCCAAGGACGAGATCGGCCGTCAAACGAGGACGAGACCCGCCGTCCAGCGAGGACGAGACCTGCCGTCAGCCCGAGGACGAGCCACTTGGGGATTAAGGACGAAACGCCATTTTGGTCGAGAGCGAGCAGGCGAAACGCCAACTTTTAGGGAACAATCAATTGTAAGTCGGCCGTGGGCCACCAATCAAATTTTATTAAAATAAATTGAGAAGGCAAGAAGGCCTGATATCCTTTTTATAATAACCTATTATTATTGTGTCCTGCTACACCCCTTTCGTAGCTTGTGCGGGCGGTGTGCGGTGCCGCCGTAGGGTAATTTCGCGATCCCCATTTCAGGCGCGGAAGGAGGCAGGAGCCGACCTCCTCTGGGCGAGCTCGTGCCCTACCGGGAGTTCGCCAGCTAGCCGGGCTGAAAAACAAAGCGAGTCGTCCACCTGGCGCGGGGTTTTCCCGAGAAAACTCCAAAGCCCGCTTCACGGGCGGTGGACGACAAGCCAATAAATTTTGGCCAACAAAAGTAGCCATTATAATTTAATTCAAATGATACAGATATTTAGTCACTTCTATCGTGGAAGTGACTTGTACATATAATTTGGCAGAGGCCGAATGCGCCTGTACTTATGCAATTTGCGGGCTTATTCTACGTGCTCGCTGCGCCTGAACGCTACTATTTTATTTACTTGGTGAACGGTAATAACAATTATTGCTTTGTAATTTAATATTTATTCGCACACAAAAACCTCAGTCCAGAAGTCTGAGTCTTTGGTGTTCTTTTTGACTACAATGACACCACAGATTCCCAGTGGAACCTGTGGGCATTAGACATTAATTAGTTACGGACGCTTCGTGTAAAAACACAAGCCGCCGAACAACCGTCGATCGTAGCAGTGCTTATTAGAGAAGCGCGCTGCGACGACTGAATACCGGATCGTCGGTGAGGCCCTCTCTTTATAGGCAAGTGGGGGTACGCTTGTGTGCGTACTTCACATGTGATGCAAATGTGTACGTGTGACAACGTACTAACTTTGAATATTCGCTGTCGTTGTCAGTTACAATGCCCCCTTCCAGGAAAATGAGCGATTTGTCTCGATTTCCGACTGCGACATGACAACCCGAAACTGGACAACGATACTAATACCACAATGTTGTGAATGTGAGATTAAAATTACGCGTTTGATTATCTTAATTTCATGCAATTTCTATGATTTCTAAACAAAAAAAATTTTTTAATTTGTATGAATCTAAAATAATTCTAGAATTAACTCTTTTAGACCGGGTTTTCTCTCGAAATCTTCTCTCTTTCTCTTAATCGTTTATCGAAAATCTCGTGAAATTTCAAAAGTACTTTAACCGGGTGTACTTTTTCTACTTTATTTATTGATTCAAACTCTTGCAACCGGATATTTTCGTTTGATATTTCATTATTTCCTAATTTCTGTTTGTGTTTCTCTGGTGAATTTAACTTTTCTTCCATATCTTGAACGTTATTAATACAAACTTGCTCCACTTCATCTTTATCAATCGTATTTTGAGAAATATCCAAAGTTGTTTCTTTAAGATTATCCTTATCCTTTAATCTTATGGTTTTATTTCCTATATCTATTTTTACCAGAGGAAGATCTCCTTCGCGCCCTCCCGGAAGCCTTCAAGGGCGCCGCCCTCGCATGGTACCGGGTGAAACGCAATAGTTGGGATTCGTATCTCGGGTTCGTACGCTACTTCCGAGAGGCGTTCGGACAACGCAATCCGGAAGCGAGCGTTAAAAAAGAGATAGCGCTACGCACTCAAGGTCCCGATGAACCAGTGCGAGAATATCTCGTGGCGTTACGCAGCCTCTTTAACCTGTTAAGTTTTCCCCCTCCAATCGAGGAGCAGTTGGACATTTGCGTCCAAAACCTACGCCCCGGTCTCGCGAAACATATAGAGCGCGCTTCCGTGTACGGGTTTCCCGATCTGTTGCGTCTAGGTCGGCAACTAGAAAACGTCGCCGTCCACGAGAAGGCCTATCGTCCCCCACCCTCGGCCGCGCAGTCTGCGTTCCCCGCATTCGCGTACTCCCCGAGAACGAGAGGAGCGAAGGAGAAGTTGGCTGCGGCCGCGCCGGCGGCGAAACCCACCGCGAGAAAGGCAACGTGTGCCGATTCCCCTCCGGCCCCCACGCCGCCGTCGGGCACGATTTCTCCGACGTGCGCCGATCTCGCCGAGGCTTCGCGTCCAGTGCCGAAGACACAGCCCCCTGCTAAAAGCCGTCCCCCGCGTCCTCCCGCAAGTAGCGCAGAAATCGAACACGATTAGTGATACTGTCCGCTGCTACAACTGCAAGCAGGTCGGACATGTGTACCGGGAATGCACTCAGCCGATAGGGTGTTTTTGTCGCGTTTGCGGTTGCCCCGGATGGAACAGTAATAACTGCCCCGTCTGCGCGCGAAAGCGGTCGGGAAACTGCTAGAGGGGGGACCAGAGTTCCCCAGGTCCCCCCTAGCTAATCCATCAAAACTCTCCGCCTTCCGTAACCGGCAAGATGGGCGATCTAACACGCGTAGATCCCCCACTATATCGAGCCGACCCGCGTCGTTGTCTCCTCCCTCCTCCTCGCGTCGATACGCATCGTCGCGTTTCCATGCTGCG
Source organism: Trichopria drosophilae (assembly GCA_030407085.1). Classification (NCBI taxonomy): domain Eukaryota; kingdom Metazoa; phylum Arthropoda; class Insecta; order Hymenoptera; family Diapriidae; genus Trichopria; species Trichopria drosophilae. Next base: position 132,380,143 of record CM059582.1, on the reverse strand, counting down.
TTTGCCGAGACGTACGCGCCGGTGGAAGAAGCCGAAGCGGATCTCTCCTTAATGGAAGTCGATCCACGGCCATTTATTCGGCTCGGTATCAATGGAAAATCCATTAGAGCCCTTATCGACACGGGAGCCTCGAGATCATACCTCGGTCTCTCGTGTGAAAAATTAGTAGCCCCATTCATGCGTGACGCCGACGAACAAGTACGGGTCGCGAACGGAGCCCTCGTCCCCCTCGCCGGTGTAGTAAAGCTGTCCCTAACTCTCGAAGAGCAAACGCACGTTTGCGAATTTCGAGTGGGACCGATCAGCTACCCCTGTGTCCTCGGAATGGACTTCCTGCATGCATTCGGGATAAAATTGGATACGGTCAACGGAACCTGGAGCAGCCGTAACGGAGCCTACCGGGAATTAGACGAGAATTTTGTCTCGGTCGAGGCACAGACTGCGTTCGACTGTGCCGGTTCTAGCCGTCCCCTCCCGTGACGCCATGCCCCGTTTACGACGAATTCTCGCGCGTTTCTACCCCTCGGGAGCTCCACCAACCCTCGGTATGACCCGTTTGACCCAGCATCACATTGATGTGCAAGGTCATCTCCCAATACGCCAAAAATCCCGTATGCTATCGCCCACCATGCTCAAGGTCGCACAGGATGCCGTCGACGAAATGCTTCGCGATGGTGTCATTGAGCGAGCCGAGAGCCCATGGATGAGCAACCCCGTGATTGTCCGGAAGTCGAACGGCACTTTCCGCTTCTGCGTTGACTTCCGTGACGTGAAAAAAATCACACGTAAAGACGCGTACCCCCTCCCCTCCATGGATCGGATACTAGCTAGTCTGAGTCGGGCTCGTTACATAACGACCCTCGACCTCAGTCAAGCCTATTTTCAGGTGCCGGTAGCCCCTAATAGCCAGCCCATTACCGCGTTTGCAGTCCCAGGCCGCGGTTTATTTCAATTCCGCCGTATGCCCTTCGGACTCACTAATGCCCCTGCCACCTTTCAGAGGTTAGTGGACCGCCTCATTGATCCGACGTGGGAACCTCACGTGTTCGACTATTTAGACGATATTATTATTATCGCCACGGATAATGAGGAGGACCACTTCCGGTATCTGGAGCTCGTGTTGTCCAGTCTCAAGAAAGCCGGGTTAGAATTGAATCCGGAAAAGAGCGAGTTCTTCCGAAGTGAGGTTAAGTACCTCGGGTTTGTACTTAACCAGAACGGTTTGAATACCGATCCCGAGAAGATCGCTCCCATTCTGAAGTTTCCACCCCCCACCAATCTGAAACAGCTACGACGCTTTTTGAGAATGGTGGGGTAGTATTCTCGCTTCCTCCCGGATTTTTCTCGAGATCGCGTCCCCCTCACTAAACTCTTGACGAAAGGAACTCCGTGGTCTTGGACAGATGACCAACAGGAGGCCTTTGAGTCACTGAGAAATTCGCTGACCTGTACCCCCGTTTTAGCCCGCCCCGATTTTAATCTTCCGTTTAAGATCCAGACGGATGTGAGTGACTTCGCAATCGACGCCGTGCTTACTCAAGAACTCGACGGCGGTGAACATCCGATTAGCTTCGCTAGTCGGGTGCTCACCAAAGCCGAGCGGAAGTACACGGTGACCGAGAAGGAGTGTCTCGCCGTCCTCTGGGCAGTGAGAAAGTATCGGCCCTACGTTGAGGGTGCTGCGTTTACAGTCATCCCCGATCACAGCAGTCTGCAATGGCTTGGTAATTTGCGCGACCCCAATGGTCGATTAGCCAGATGGTCACTCGCGATACAGACCTACGATATGACCATACAACATCGTAAAGGCGCCTTCAACGTGGTCCCCGATGCTCTCTCCCGAATGTACGAGAGCTGCGACGAGGCGCTCTGTACAATCGGAAATTCCGAAGATACCTGGTATCTTCGGAAAATGACGAATGTCCGGGAATTCCCCGCGAAGTACCCCGATTGACGGATCGAAGACGATCGCCTATATTATCACAGGCCTCACCCCGTCATAGAATCTGCCGTCCGAGATCTTGACGCCTTGAAACTTGTCCTCCCCCCCGAACCACGTTTTCGTGCGCTCAGCGACGCACATAATTGCCCCCAAGCCGGACATTTAGGAGTAGATAAGACGTATCATCGTCTTATCCAAGACTTCTATTGGCCAGGCATATTCCAAGACGTCGCCCAGTACGTCGCCCGCTGCCCCGACTGTCAACGGCAAAAAGTATCCCAGCAGGCCCCTGCCGGCATAATGAGGGAACGAACGACCGAAGGACCTTGGGTCACGGTCAGTTTGGACATTATGGGTCCCTTTCCCGCGAGCAAAAAGCAGAACCACTTCATTGTCGTGTTTCAGGATATGTTCACGAAGTACATCGAAGTGAAACCCCTTCGGTCGGCCACCGGGCCAGCGATAATGACCGCGTTTGACAACTTGGTCATAAACCGTTGGGGGTGCCCGAAGTACTTCGTGACCGACAATGCCAAGCAGTACGTCAATTCGTACATCGCTTCGCACCTAAAACAACTAGGTATCTCGCATAAGCACGTCCCCCCTACCACGCACAAGCAAACCCAGTCGAGCGTGTAAATCGTACGATTAAGACGATGATGAGCACCTTTGTCTCTCACGATCATCGCGATTGGGATGTGCATCTCCCAGAACTTACTTTCGCAATAAATTCGGCTGTGCAGTCGTCTACAGAGATGACGCCAGCATTCTTGAATATCGCCCGGAATCCCGTCCCTACCCGTAATTTACGGAACGATCTTCCCCCTCCACCCCTCACGCTCCCGAAGGATACTTCATTCTGGCGCGATCGCATGAAGCCTCCCACTCATTCACGATTGGGTACGCCAAATCCTGGAACGTGCATCGGCACGCCAGCCCGCATATTACGTTATACAGGCCGTGTATAAACCCGCGTGCCCACGTAAAGGACTTAAAAAGATAATGCGCCCCTGAGCCCGATCCAGTTATGGCCGCCTCGTTCGATTCAGCGAACGAACTCAAAATTGATCTTCGAGAGCGTAAAGCCCCCTCTACGCCGTCCCGCTCAGTACCGTGTGAGTCGCACGATCGACAATACGCGGCCGACCAAAATTACACTAGCGAGCCAGAAGCGATACCGGAGGTAACGAGATGTCGGGGATCTGCATATGGCGTATTCCATGCCAAGCGTCGCCATGGAGAGAATCAGCCGTTTTCGGTGACTACTGTTACTGTTAATTTCCTACAACCTGTATAACTCGTGTTAATTACTTTTGTTAGTTACTATAAATAGTAATTAACAAAATACGTCATTGTGAGTTCACAGCTGGGATTAACAATTTCGCCGTAAAAGACATTTAAAAATGGATGAATAAACAACATGATAGTTTGCGACAGATTACGAGTCTTATTGTAATGTTATTTTTACCTCGACGACCTTCGCATTGCCGATATTAATTTTCGTACAAAAACTGTTTACAACATTTTTCTGAGTGTATGCATTAGACTCTGATGATTAGAGCAATGCGAAGACAGCGGCGGAGCAATAGGACATGCTCTGAACGTAGGCAGGGCGCGCGCGCACAGTGCGGGCAAGTGTTCCAAAATTATTTTCTCGAAAACGAGACAAAACACATCGTTGCTGATTTTTTGTATAATACCTCAAGACTGGTACTATGTAAATAAATTTTTTGCATAACTTTTTATGCCCATATTGATTGTTTAAAAAATTCATAAAAAATATATTGTCAAAAACATAAGGGCTAAACCATCTTTTTATAATTTTATATAATTTTATTGAAAACTACAACTTATTACCCACAAATTTTGTATGAAACATTTTTCGATAGAACTTATAGGAAAAAAACTAGGATTTTTTTAATAAAAAGTTCCCAAAATCTTGGCTTGTTTATAACTCGGTGGATTTTCTAAATAAAAAAAAATCACTTGGCAGAACATTATATTTCACCAAAAACTATCTATAAACAAAATTACAAACATTTCTGAGAGGTGACTGATCCGCCTCACGTGGAATTGCTCCTATTCAAAAAGGTATATCCTCTCCTCTCACCTCCCACTACCGGTCCGTCAACTGCAATTGCAGCGGTTGAACGGCAAGTTTCAATTCTCGAAGAAGCGTCCGCTCGTGTGAGAACTCTTCTCTCACACCTTCGATGCGCGAGCCTCTCCCCCCCCCCCTTTTTTGCCCCTCATATATCACCAAGCTAAGGAATCGGTGCTCCAACGATCGTCGCCTCGACGCACGAGAGCCCGTTTCCATATCTCATCCCCACCATGGCGACTGCTCCGCTAGCCGTTCGCCTCGGTCGTGCATGCATCCATCGCACGTTCTCGACGCACGAGCCCTTTCCCCCCCGCTGGATTTTTCCATGCGGCATCTTCGCCTCGACGTTCGTCGCAACTGCGACACGCAAGGAACCGATGGGGTGATAGCAGTCGGTCGAAAAACTGTCGGTCGAAATTCGAACTGCCGAGCGTCGAATGGTCGAACGTCGGAAAGTCGACAATTCGATGCGTCGACTCGTCGATCTGCCGAAATTCGGCGCGTCGAACCGTCGTTTGGTCGAAAATGTTTTCCTCCTTGCACAGGTATCGGTCGGTAAAGGAGAACATCCATCGGTGTTGTAGCATCGGAATTTTTAAAAGGGACACGTTCCCCATCGCATGATGTATATGTATATATATTATATATATTTTTACACTAGAAAGAAATATATATTTACATATGTATTTACATTTATCATATGTATATCTTTAGTGTTCTAATAACGTAGTGTACAAATAAAAAACAGAATTAAAAAAAATTTTTAATATATAGCTCATTTTAAGGATATTTTCAAGCTATACAAGTTGCCTCTGTTGGTTTTTGACCTACAATGAATATTTCTCTTGTTATAGCCATAAAAACGGGGGTAAATGCCGATTTTTCAGGGTTTTCGCGTCTAACTCGTTTCGACACATAGCTATCGAAATATCACACCGGAAAAAGTTGTAGGCGTTGAAAACACAAACATTTTTTGTCCTCTAATACGATGCGATTAAATTAAAACTGAACCCTATTTGCACTCGTTTTCATAACATTTTGTTATTAATATCGATTTATTTGTAGTACTGTATTTTGTCGACTTTACGAGGCTCTTGTAGGGTTCAGTTTTAATTTAATCGCATCGTATTAGAGGACAAAAAATGTTTGTTTTTTCAAGGCCTACAACTTTTTCCTGTGTGATATTTCGGTAACTATGTGTCGAAACGAGTTAAACGCGAAAACCCTGAAAAATTGGCATTTACCCCGTTTTTATGGCTATAACAAGGGTCAAAAACCAATAGAGACAATTTATAGAGCTTTAAAATATCTTTAAAATGAGCTCCGGTTCGTTAAGATACCTTCAAACAGAGTCGAGATATTTCAAAAAATGTGATTTTTCACCTAAAGTTTAGTGTTGAATAACTTAAAAACTCTACCTTCCCGGAAATTTTTTCAGAGGAAAAAGTTGTTCAGAATTATCTGTAGAATCTAGAATTGGCCGCTGGGTAATGGTTGGCCGATCACCCTGTATAATGAAAAAGATTATATTTTTGTAATTCAAAAATATCTATAGAAAACTATTGAAACCTATTCATTTCTTACAGTAATGAATAAGTTTGAATAGTAGGTAACGCCAGCTCTACGTATACATATTACATACACAATACAAAATGTATATGTTTTAATAATGTATCATCGTTAGTAAGTTTTCACCATGATTTTACCATACAATTTAGATGTTTGAATGTGTATTTTACATATCACTCAAGTCAATTATTTGTACGGATTAACACATTAAAATCATATAATTAGCTATGTGGGTAATTTATATAACTGTATCTGAAAAATAATGAATGAAAACTATTGAAACCTATCCATGTCTTACATTAATTAATAAGTTTTATTAGGCTTAATGCGATAATCCCAGTTCTACGTATGCATATTCTATAATGTAGAATATGGTCAAATATATTTTATTTTTTATGATATTTTAACTATAAATAATCTATATGATCCAATGGTGAATTTAAATGTTAATGTGTACGTAGAAGTAATTCACAATACAAATGTATGTTTTATTATGTACCATCGTTAGTAAATTTCCAGCATGATTTTACCGTATATAATTTATATGTATTAACATATTAAAATCAAATAATTAGCAATATGGGTAATTCAGATAGCTATAAGTTTTAAAATTCATCGAATGATCCATATTGCTAATTATTGGAATTGAATGTGTCAGTCAGTATAATTACTTTATTGACTTTAGCGATATGTAACTTTCAGGATTGTACAATACGAATTCAATACGTTTCAATATGTTTTTTACGTGTCACTGCAGGCGTGTAAGTTCAGTTTTACCGATAGGTGGCCTTTCATCTCAAGTTGCAAACCTGTGTATGACGGAGCTCAGTATCGATCAGTATATATGAAGCACTTTTTTATATCATTGTATGTAATATACTGAACGATGTAAATACATGTGTGCGGAATTAGGAATAATATACTAAGATTATAGAGTGTGAATTTATTCGATTGAAGTGTTTATGTATGTGTTGTGATATAAGTAGATAATTTGTGCGTTTTCGTATGTAGAAATACTATTGCAGAGCTGTCGTTACCACATTAATTCTGTTATATACTTATTAAGTACTGCAAGAAATGAATAGGTTTCATTTTTTTCATAACAATACATATAGCTTTAAATGAACTACAGAAAACTATTGAAAAACATATTATTATATGGTTTTAAATGTGTTTTCTGAATCGGTTTTTACATATAGAGAATTGTTTTTACTTATTCAAATTTTGTAGGGAAAGGTTTTTAATACAAATATTGAATAATTAAAAACATATAAGTATTAAATAAGTAAAAACATATTATCTATTTGTAAAACACGATTCAGAAAACACATTCTGAACCATACATTATTTTTTAAAAGTTTTCTATATTTTTTTTCGGCAGGGAGTGATTACGAGTAGATGTGTTGTAGTGACAATAAAGCGTAAGGTTAAAGATTTAAGTCATATTAGTATGAAATACCTTTATAATGATAATATCTTTAAAATGAGCTTCGGTTCGCTAAGATACCTTCATACAGAGCCGAGATATTTAAAAAAAAAGTGATTTTCCCCCTAAATTTTAGTGTTGAATAACTTAAAAACTCTACCTACCCGGAAATTTTTTCAGAGGAAACAGTTGCTCAGAATTATCTGTACAATCTACAGTTAGCCGCTGGGTAATGGTTGGCCGATCACCCTGTATAATGAAAAAGATTATATTTTTGTAATTAGAATATTTAAATTATATTAAAAGCCCTGCCGAAAAAAATCTATAGAAAACTATTGAAACCTATTCATTTCTTACAGTAATGAATAAGTTTGAATAGTAGGTAACGCCAGCTCTACGTATACATAGAAATGTACAAGATATTTGTAAAATTATATACTTGAACAAAACAAGTACACCTACTTACGCCTCCAAAAAAAAATGATTAACATGTACAGCTTGCGATTCTCTCTTTATATAAAAAATTATACATATTTCTTAAAACAAATACACTATAAATTAATATAATTAAAGTGGAGAACATGGTGCAAGAACAATGATTAGAGTCGATAACAAGGTACAAAGTACTCTGAACCACTTACCCAACTCTTAATCATTATTAATGATATTTCTTAGGTATATGTTCAATTTTTTTGCAGTTTATTCATGGTATAATTTAGTTTATAGAATTTGACCAAGCCGTGAAATCGGTCCCCTCTGATTTTGCTGCAAATTTTTGATATGGTTTCTCCATAAAAAAAAATCTTACGAGTAGATGCGTTATAGTGACCACTATATATATATATATATATATATATATATATATATATATATATATATATATATACCATTGAAAAAAGTGTAAGGTTAAAGATTTAAGTCATATTAGTATGAAATACCTATTTCTGCACAGATAATGAATTTCGAGTTTTTTTACTTCTTTAATTGGAGTCATTACATAACATAAGTAAAACATCAATGAAGTAGTGCTATGTCACATACATCAATATAAGAGTGGACAGTTCAGTTTCTTGACATTTGTGACTTTTCGCATTTCTCCCTCTGAAATTACTCATATATCATTTAATTGTACACATTTATGGATGAGAAATATATTTGGTACTTCTACTAATAAAATTCTGATAGACAAGAACTCCATTAGCATTTTTGATCGAGTCGTTGGAAGCCTGGTATATTGTCGCAGTCCAATTTGGTCCACTTTTTTATTCAGCTTTTTGTAAACTTAGAAGTTAACTGACCCGAACCAAATAATTTTTTTAATATTGTTGAGTGTTAGACATAACTCAAGACCACTAACTCAAAAATTGGAAGAGACAAGGGTATAACTGCATTTTTTGCCAATTTTAGCAGACTTGCACAATTTGGCATACCTATATCTTTTTTATAAGTTTACAAAAAGCTGATTAGAAATGTGGACCAAATTGGACCCCCTGCTTCCATCGACTCAACCAAAAATGTTAATGGAGTTATTAGTAAACGTCACAAATATATTTTTCACATATAAATATGTAAAATTAAATAATATTTGAGTAATTTCTGAGTGAAAAATGCAAAAAAAATCATTAACTTGACAGCCTTATGTTGACATCGATTATTGATAATTTTAAAAAGTCACTTGTTTGACATAAATGAATTCTTCGCTCGAATGCTAAAGTTCAACTGTCTATATTCTAAACAAAAACTAAATAAAAATGTCTTAAATTTAATAAACATTCTTTAAATTTAATAAAAGTTCTTTAAATTTAATAATACGTCATGATAAGTATTTAAGGATTGTTATGAAACATTGTTTTCTAGCATTCATGAATTTTGCTTCCTACTTTTTTCTTTAAATTTCATAAAATATTTTTTACAGTGTGCAATATTTTTTGACAAGTTTTGTACAAATTTTCTTGATGATTTGTGTGCTATTTTAAAATAATTAGAACTTGTAAAATGGTCAAAATTTTTTTTTAATTCTGTTTTTTATTTGTACACTACGTTATTAGAACACTAAAGATATACATATGATAAATGTAAATACATATGTAAATATATATTTCTTTCTAGTGTAAAAATATATATAATATATATACATATACATCATGCGATGGGGAACGTGTCCCTTTTAAAAATTCCAATGCTACAACACCGATGGATGTTCTCCTTTACCGACCGATACCTGTGCAAGGAGGAAAACATTTTCGACCAAACGACGGTTCGACGCGCCGAATTTCGGCAGATCGACGAGTCGACGCATCGAATTGTCGACTTTCCGACGTTCGACCATTCGACGCTCGGCAGTTCGAATTTCGACCGACAGTTTTTCGACAGACTGCTATCACCCCGAACCGATGTTCGCTTCCGTTTCCCCACCACGGCTACGAACTCGCCAGCCGTCCCAAGTCGTTCGAACGACAATCGGACGCTCCATACAGCGTGCCCGCGCGCTGATGCCCCTTCTTTCATTCGCCTGTAATTCGCAAGCCCCACTCTCTGTCGGACTCAAGCAGCAGTCGCTGCGTCCGTCTCATTCTCTCCCCCTCTTTTCGTGCGTGCCTCCTTGCACGTACGGCAAATTTCGTTGCCTCCACCATTTCAGGTCCGAGTTGACAGTCGTTCGTCGGCTCAACTTAACGCAGACCTGATGCCGCGTTCTCCATGTAACGCCGCCCCAAAACGGTTTTCATAAAAAACGGAGAGACGATCTCCCGTCCGTCTCTTTCCAGGACACGGAAATTCCGCTGTCCCGCCCCGCTCTGAGACGCCCAATATGCTGCATCTCGCTCTCACACAAGAGGAAACATATGCACCCCTCTCTGTGCTATGAGACGAAGTCTCTCTACTTTCTCCCTTCCACACCGCCGTCACACACCTATTCTATCTAACTGTAAATCGCTGTCCTTTTCCTTCTGCTTGCCCGTCATACTTTCTATTTCTTTTCCTTCCTTCCCCCCGACGTTCTGCGATACGCACGAAGTGGCAACACCGTGCTCGCGGCACGCGCCTCGGAAATTTCGGCGCGAGCCCCGGCACATTCGTGATAGGTAATTAGAAGCGAACCGACAGATATTCGTCGGACGTACCTGTGCCCGAGTGCCAAAAAGTTAACGCGAGTGACTCTCGAGTGAAGTCCACCGTTCTGGAGGACAACCGACCTCAAGGAGGACCGCCAATTTTACCGCCAACCAACCACCATCTCAGCCACCCCGGACGAGGAATTTGCCGTCCCGAGTGGACCGTCACCCGTTCAGTGCGCCGATTTTTGTGTGAGTACCGCCGCCCTTTTTTTATTTTGTGCCCCTTTCGTTTCCGGTCATTTCGCAAGAAATTTTCTCGTTGCGTGATTTGCGAACTCGTCCCTTTGATGTTTCCGCCGCCCTTTGCGTATTTCTGTCGTCAGTTTGTCGCGCCCCAAATTAATGTACCGTCCCCTTTATCTTGAGAAATATATAACTTTCGAGTTAATTTGAGTATTCCGTGTTTCGATACAATTTTTTTATAACCTTTCCCATCCGGAAAAGTACGGTTATAATATAAATTTCCGTTTAATGTAGATGCACTTCGTGTTAAGTGCCTCATTATTACTGTTTATGATTATTACGATCATGTTTTTCAGGTGCGCCATATTAGGACAGCTAATTGGCATTTTTTATAAACCAATTTTATACATTATATTCTGTATAATAAATAATGTATGCTATTAAATTAAACAAAATGCTTAATAACGGCTCAAGAAGTACATAATGCCATACATTATGCCGAAAACTGGCGGAAAATTGGTGTATAAGGTTTTTATATTTTTTGGCACAGTTCGACACCGTTGATCACAATTTACTAAATTTTGCATAAAAGATACACAAATTCTGTTTAAAATGAAAAAAAAATTTATGGTACGATCATATGGAAGGGAGATACACAGTTGATTATCCGAGGTACATGGCCCCTGCGTTGTATGCCTTCACGTGTAATCCAAGGGCCTTCTCGTTTTGCCGTTCGTTTGAAATAGGTTTTTCGCACATAATAAGTGCTCATACCATAATTTCGCACTTAAGGGTGGTTTCGTATTTGAAAGGGGTAATTTTCTAGATTTTTTGGGGATTTTTTTAAGAACACATACAAATATAAAAAGTGATTTTAAAACTTTAATTGCATTTTACCCCCTTAATTTGTTCATATAAATGAAAATAAATATTTTTAATAGAAAGCTTGTACAAAAAGCTATAAAAATCATGTGGCGTATTCATTTTTTTTATGCACTTCCTTTTGTGTAAAAATAATGATAAACAATGGCTATATTTGAAATTTAAAATATTAAATGTGCTATAACATTTTAAAAATTCTGAATTTTTAAGTTTTCATTGATCAAATATGTTACATTTGCAAGTCCCTTCAAGTGTAAATAGGTAAAATTGGAATAAAAAAATAAGTTTAAAAAAGTGGCCCGTTTCGCGTGGAATGTCCCATATATGTCTACTATTGTAATATGATTTTGAAAAAGTCGTAGCTAGCTGTACCCTTTAACGCTCAAATGGCCAAAATTTTAACGTCCACTTCAAACCTATGCTTTTCAATTATTGAAATGCACCCGTGTGGAAAAATATTGGGATACGTATTCTTGTGTTAAAAAGTCTCATCTTTCGAATGGCATAGCCAAATTTATCAATAAATGAGAGCAAATTGTTTCATTTTAACAATAAACAGAAGAAAACGCTGATGTTCGATTTGTTTTCTTTTTTTACAAAATTTTTGTAACCAAGTTGTCGGTACTTAAGAACATTCTAACCTACCAGGATGCGGGACCCGAATGTTGTACTTCCAAAATATATTTTTAGATACTTTGATTTTTATAGTTAACCGATCCAAAATGGCGTCCGACTGCCCGAAATTATTGAAAAATCACAGTAATGTGCACTCTTGAAGTCTGATGTAAGTTTTAGCGGGAAAAATAACTTTTGTCAGTTTTGTCGCAACAGATTGGATGCACATTAGCAAAATTAGCTCAGACAATTGATTTTCAAGATGGCTGCCGTGATGGGTCAGCTAAAATAACGTATATGCACAGCTTTATAGTCACTGTATAATGTTCAAACCTCTTTATTCAATCATTTTATGAACCCTCGGGATCATTAGATCTAAATTCATTACTAGCGTATCCAATTTCAAAATGGTCGATCCAATATGGCTGATCGAAAACTCAAAAATAGCAATTCAGGAAAAATAAAAAATACTACGGTATTCTACGTGAAATTTGGAATAAAAATACTTGTATTCATTTCCTCGTTCAGAGCAGCCGTTCTCGAATAAAGAATAAACAAAATTATCAAAATCGAAAATTCTCCTTCAAACGCTTTTAGACGTGTATACAACGGCTTTGCGATGACGATCACGCGTTCTTTGTCTCTAATTTATTCGTATTCACCAGAGTTGCCCGATTCTCACCACGAGGAGGTGAACGCTTTTAAGAATCATATTTTTTGTACTTTTTGTATTTTTTGCATTATTTTGTATTTTTGTGTATTTTTGTGTATTTTTGTGTATTCATTGTATTTTTTTTATATTTGTTGCGTTTTTTATATATTCTGTATAATTTTTGTGGACAGAAGTATTTTTATTCCAAATTTCACGTAGAATACCGTAGTATTTTTTATTTTTCCTGAATCGTTATTTTTGAGTTTTCGATCAGCCATATTCGATCGGCCATTTTGAAATTGGATACGCTAGTAATGAATTTAGATCTAATGATCCTGAGGGTTCATAAAGCTATTGAATAAAGAGGTTTGAACATTATACAGTGACTATAAAGCTGTGTAAATACATTATTTTAGCTGACTCATCATGGCCGCCATCTTGAAAATCAATTGTATGAGCTTATTTTGCTAATGTGCATCCAACCTGTTGCCACAAAACTGACAAAAGTTATTTTTCCCGCTAAAACTTACATCAGACTTCAAGAGTGCACATTACTGTGATTTTTCAATCATTTCAGGCAGTCGGACGCCATTTTGGATCGGTTAACTATAAAAATCGAAGTATCTAAAAATATATTTTGGAAGTACAACATTCGGGCCCCGCATCCTGGTAGGTTAGAATGTTCTTAAGTTTAGTTTTCTTTTGTTTATTGTTAAAAAGAAACAATTTGCTGTCATTTATTGATAAATTTGGCTATGCCATTCGAAAGATGAGACTTTTTTTACACAAGAATATGTATCCCAATATTTTGTCCACACGGGTAATAATTTAAATGCATGGGCTTGAAGGTGACGTTAAAATTTTGGCCATTTGAGCGTTAAAGGGTTAAATGGACGGACCTGATACAATGTCCAGAATTTGGCTGATACGTCGTGGCTAAATGATCATCACATTGTAGTTGTGATGCTGTCGCTTTTTTTTTCTTTTACCATAACGTCATATCTATCAAATTATAGATATTATATGAGGATATCTGTTTGAGAAAGTTTCTGCGGCTTGCTAAATTTTATGATTGAAGTGATTATGCGTTGTTGCGTTTTCAAACAGGGTGCGCGTATAGAATGTTACAAATTCGAAAGGTAAGAAGTTGCAAATAATGGTTAAATTTATCAATAAGATAAAATAAAAACAAATCGTAAATATACTACATTTAACGTTAAATCCACTTTTGTAAATCAAATTTGTAATCTGCATATTACATTTACTAAGAATGTACTATAAAAAATATTTTAAGTGTGGGTAGCGCTGCAACTTGTATTACCTACAAAGGAATACTGCTTACTCGTTTTAAATAAATCAGTACCTTTTACTTACTTACATTCGGAATGCTTTATGTTTAAAGTTTATTTGTTATACAGCATTTCGGATTCAGATATCCAGCTGATAACGACGTTAATCATTCATCTATAGACACTGGCACATATCTTTTTTCGATTATGTAATATAAATAGAGGACAGTCAGGAATTAGTGTATTGTTTGTTTATAATGTACCTTGGGAAATATAAATTGGGATTGATTGGATAGAATGGAGATAAAAAGGTACTAAATTTGAGAGGTTAACTTAGTTTTAATTTCAGTTAACCTGTCAAGTGAAAATAACACAAAACACATAAACAGTTTTTTATTATTTTTAATTGCACATGCATCAAACCTATAACACATCCATTTATTTCATTAACCCGTAGACGCTTTCGAAAGCGCATATACCGATACCGAAAATCGGGTTATGTTTACGCGCCCGAACTGAAGCTGAACTGAACTGTTCGGGTTCGCACTGTTCGCATTCGCTGCGCAGCGGCCACAGCGGTCGCGACTGTCGCGATCGAGACTCATGGAAACTGCTGTTTTTAGGTTTTACGTACACCACTATATATGGCATATTGGTCGGAAAAAAGAAAAAGTATGATTGAAATCAATCACATGATAAATAAAATAACGATATCTAGCGATCTACCCAACGGATTCCGACCGAATTTGGTTCAAATTAAAGAAGAAAAAATAAAAAATATTGGGCATATCCAGAACACCCGATTATCAGTCTGAAAAATAAGAAAACGCACAATGCATTGGGCGCGCATGAAATAAGTCTCTGGTCTCTGTAAGTAGTAGCGATCGCCGTACGCTGTATATTTTTTTTTTTTTTTATTTTTTTATTTTTTTTTATTTTTTTATCCTCTACCTTCCACCTCGATCGAGGTGTCCCAAAAGCTCCCAGGGAGCTTGTCCGGGTACAGGTGAGTATCCTTGCGAGAGCTGCAGGTCGTCTTAGATGGCGCCATACTCACATTTGTCGAGAATGTAGGAAACTGCAGAAACCCACATCAAGTACAGCATTGGCCATGGCTCGATTTCCGCCTGAAGACAATATCTCGAAAATGCTAAACAGACAGCGTGGTTCGTCTTACACATAGCGAACTGCTGCCTGCAAACAATTACGAAAAATTGCCCAGCCGGGGATCGAACTCACGACCTACGACTTCGAAGTCCAGCACGCTACCACCCTATATATAGATATACTGTATGTGCATTCGGTTATTAGGTCTGTTAAGAACTGGGCGCGAGGAGCGACCGCTCCTCTACATAGCCAACTCTCCACTGGGTCGAAGTTTCTAAGCGAGCGAGGCATTACGCCAACACTAGTTTAACATTTTGTTTTTGAATATAAATAAGTTATTAAATTAGCGTTTAAGTGTTGTATTAAACTGGAATACATATTAGAATGATTGATTCGATGGTTTTTTCGCAAAGTTTCTTTTTTATGTTGACCTTACTTTTATTCACATTTTTTCCATGCATTGCACACAACAAAAGTGTTCAAAATAAATAAATTATTACATGAAAATTAGAATTTCGTTGTTATTTTGCAGTTTCTATCCATTCTAAGGGGATTTGAACGAGTGGTCCACTCATGGATACAAATTTTGTTTCAACCAAAAAACGTTTCTTCGTAAAAAAAGGTTTAATCAATTTTATTTAACTGCAGAAAGCAACCCAAATGCATTTAATCTACACCTAGGGACTATATCTACCTAACGGTGTATAGAAGACTTAAAAATTCCTTTATTTAATTAACTTTATACACTAAATTAAAAACGTAGTCCACTCATGGATACATTCCCCTATTAAAAACGGCGAAAATACATATGTAACCAACTCAGTACTTCAACAAACTAATTCAAAGAAATTTCGGTCTTGTTTAAGAAATTAAGGACTCGCTAATGCACAATGGCACTCTGCCCTACATCACTTCTCCCCCTTATACTAAACCGTCATTTCTCTTCAGTCTCTTCAGCTCACCCTTCATGTGACTCTGCAACTCTCGCTTATATTTTACGCTGGCCTGTACTTAGCTCCCACCCGTCATTCTTCATCTTTCCTCTTAACAATCATGAAGTACTTAGCAGTCTCAACCATATCTCTAATAAGTCACTTGGATTAAGTAAGCCCTGTTAACATCTGTCTGGCACACCTTAAATCTCTATTCAATGTCCTTTTCCTATTTTTGACACATATTTTCAATCTCTCCACTGATATATTCCCTCCTATCTGAAAATCTTCATACATCATACCTCTCAATAAAATCGCTACTCCTCCCAGCCGATCAGATACCCTTCCAATCACAAATCCTCCCCACCTAAGGTCTAAGGTGATTGATTCCCTTGCTACACGTCAAATCATTAACCTCTTGGAAAACAATCGGTTGCTACACCCTAAACAACGTGGATTCCTTAGCACGCAAACTGCTTTGCTATCCCTTCTTGACGACATCCGATCGGGAATTGATAGAGGCTACATTACCATCTTAGTCCTGTTCCGTTTCTCGAAGGCATTTGACTCCCTTAATCATTCAGACATTCTTGCCTGCCTACGTGACGTTGGCTTTGAGGACTGTGCGCTCCAGTGGATGCATACTTTCCTGTCCGGCCGACCCCAATCGATCATTGAACTCGATGGGCAAGCATCCCAACAAGAGTATACATCTGGAGTCCCTCAAGGCTATAATCTTGGACCGATTCTCTTTATCATTGTCATCAACAGACTTTTTTCCAGACTCCATTATTGTCAAGATACTACCATCATCTTTGCTGATGACACCCAGTTCTATTTATCCACACCAAATAGTCGATTTAGTGATGCTATCAGGTGTATCAACACTGATATTATCGAATTAATCAAGTGATTGCAAGATTATGGGCTTACGCTCAACACCCGTAAAACGCAAGCCATTATCATCGGCTCTTCCCAGAATCTTGCTACCATCAAGAATCTAACTTTCCCATATATTGTAGTTGGAAATGATGTAATGCTATACACTACTGAGGTGAAGGACCTGGGTGTCATAATTGGTTCTGACCTATCATAGAACAAGCATGTCGACTCCATCTCTAAAATTCACAATGTCCTTTATCAACTAAAATACAGTGGATCTTTCTTACCACCTTCTATAAAATTATCACTTGTTAACTCATTGGTCATCCTCCACCTTGACTATGCCACGCTGGTCTCTGCTGATCTATCAGGCTATCTTAATAGCAAACTGCAATGCTTACAGAACATTGCTCTGAGGTTAATCTATCGATTACGGCATGACGATAGAAGTTTGTACTTCCATGGTTGTCTTGCCCATCAGATTATCATGACCAAACAGCCGTCATATCTCTCGTCCAGATTCATTTCGATCGAATATTCATTGCGCCGTTCATCACGAATTGAATCTTCCCGATACATTCTACCAACTCCCTGTACAAACATTTTTGCTCATTCATTCTGGATCACTGTTATTAAATTTTGGAAATCATTGCCGCGCCACTTCCAAACATAATTCGTTCGAACACTTAATAATGTTATTGTTATACGTACTCTTTCTTCCAGAGAGATACATACAGGGTCATCGAAAAGTATCGGACCCCCCTAATATCTTCAGTTAGAATGCACTTAGGAGAAAATATCCAATAGCAAAGTTGTATGGTTTCAAGCGGGGAGTAAGATGATGACCTTTACTTTGACCTTGACCATGTCCTTCAAGGTCATTTCAAGGTCAATCTTATTTTTTTAAATAGAACCCCCTACATTTTATTGCATATTCTTATAGCTTATCTCGAGAGCTTTCCAAAACACAACAATAAAATATTTTTTTATTAAGTACTTTTTGAGTTATAAAGGTTTGAAGTTAACAAGTTA
Source organism: Trichopria drosophilae (assembly GCA_030407085.1). Lineage (NCBI taxonomy): Eukaryota > Metazoa > Arthropoda > Insecta > Hymenoptera > Diapriidae > Trichopria > Trichopria drosophilae. The sequence goes on along the minus strand of CM059582.1, from coordinate 132,362,409 downwards.
AGCATTCTTACTGAAAATATTAGGGGGATCCGTTTAATGTATTTTCTTTAAACCAATTAATTGGTCTCATTATTCCGCGCACAAAAGTATTAAGGTTATGATTACTGAAAACTAAATAATATTTTACAAGATATTCTACATTTTGTGTCAAAAAATTGTTAACTTCAAACCTTTATAACTCAAAAAGTACTTAATAAAAAAATATTTTATTATAGTGTTTTGGAAAGCTCTCGAGATAAGCTATAAGAATATGCAATAAAATGTAGGGGTTTCTATTTAAAAAAATTAGATTGACCTTGAAATGTCCTTGAAGGACATGGTCAAGGTCAAAGTCAAGGTCATCATCTTACTCCCCGCTTGAAACCATACAACTTTGCTATTGGACATTTTCTCCTAAGTGCATTCTAACTGAAGATATTAGGGGGGCCCGATACTTTTCGATGACCCTGTATAATGGTTACAGAGACACCGAATGGGTGGTTGGAGGTTAGGTTAGTATAAAGAGGGGTCTGGGGGTGGTGGAGAGCCCCCCAGCATATAAGCACGACCTCGGTTAACGCATTGCTTTTCAAACTTGCGAATTTGTAATTGGCTATTTACTGCAGTTTACACACACCCACGCACACACACGCCCACACACACGCGCGCACACACACACACGCACGTACGCACGCACACCCATCACCCATCGAGCGCCTCCCCATGTGGCAGATACGGGAATCTGGCCAAATATGGGGAGTACCGGTGAAATAAAATACTCGGGGCGGACCAAATCAGTTGAAGGCGATGGGATTGCAGGAACACTAACTGTTAAATGGGTTCGATTGTAATCCATACGTGCTTGGTTAGAGGTTAGGGTAGCATAAAAAAGGATGGTCTGGGGGGCGCAACCCCTCAGCACACAAGCAAAATCTCGATTCACGTACTGCTTTTTGATCGGCAGAAAATAGCCAATTACAAATTCGCAAGTTTTAAAAGCAATACGTGAACCGAGGTCGTGCTTATGTACCCCAAACCCCCCTTTTTATACTAACCTAACCTCCAACCACCCATTCGGTGTCTCTGTAACCTTTATATATAAACCAATATAACATATGCTAATCCTCGTTGAGCAATTCCAACACTTATTTTCGAGCTTAGCATTAATACAACGAAAAAATATATACAACCTTTTTTATAGAGAATTTAGTGCTGTACATTTTTTATTTGAAACATTTTTTCGTCACATTAATGTGTTTCAAAATAAATGCAAAAAACTGAAAAACACACGTTTTTTTTGACTATTTTTTCAAGATAGCGGCTTCAGTACGTCCGACCGCCAATTTTGTTGTCATATTCGTAATCAGCAGATTAAAATACGTTAAAAATATCTTGTCCAAAATTTGGTTGCAAGGATGTGCCTCTTCCGAAGGTTTACCTTCATGGATATACGTCGTATACTCTAGATCGTGGTATCTTTTCGTCAGATCCTATGAATCGGAAATCAAATCAGAGTGTAACAAATAAAATGTGGTTTAGAAGAAATAAGAAATTCATAAGTTATAGACAATGCCATACGTGTTATTACAAATTTCGACGGTCAAGCATGAATGAAAAATATACTTGATTACATATATAGCACATACGTTAGTTGATGTTTTACATTATTATTTCTAATGCTGCGGGGCCATCAACCCATTATCTGTTTACATCATCTAACAAAGATCTTTGAATTTTATAAACAAAGTCAAGTCTTAGTTTTTTATATAATAGAAATTTGGTATCGCCATGTACTGCACTGTAAAAACAAATACTTAAAATCATTACATCTTAAATGTAAGGTCAAATTCAATATCGCCATTAAATAGCCAGGGAAAAATCCTGAAACTTTTGTCTGAAACATTTTCCTCGAAAATGCACTCCCGCTGAGATATTTTGCTGTTCCGGGACTTTTGGATCACCCTGTATAGTAGTAAACACTAGGCATAGATGGTGCTGCGATCAATTTTTAGCGGTCATAATCGACTTTTAAAACTTTTAATCTAGTAACTTTTAAACAAATGATGGTTTTGACAATTGCTGAATTAAGCGAAACCATTTTTCAAAAATATCTATTTTTACCTGTTTTTTAGTTTAGAAAAAATGTAAGGTGTTGAGTGAATTCGTGTTTGGGAGGTCAAAATACATCGGATAGCATAAAAAGCACTATAAACATGCACCGATTTTTTTTTTCGGCTAGTTTTAACGTTTTTTCCAACAAATTAAGAGCTTCCGGACGCCATATTGGAGCGGCCATTTTGGATTTTGCAAATGGGCACTCGGTATTCGAAACTATAGACCTTAAGCTATAAAGTGAGCCCTCATTCGTATTTTTTGGTTGTTTTTAATTGTGGGCAGAGCAGTGTTCGATTGACGTGGAATGTCCCATGTATACATACATTTCATTTATTTAAAATGGCTGACATAAAATGTCGGATCATATTTCTGAAATGTACTCGGATTTGAATGCAAATCGTTAGTTGCAGACTTGCAATAGACGATACCGTTTTTGAAATTTGTAGTGGCGTCGTTTGCCTTTGACTATTTCAAAGTTTCCCGATTCTCACCGTGAGCAGATGGACGATTTTGAGAATCTTTTTTTTTTTTATTTTTTTTAAACAATTTTTTATTTTAACTTTTTTTTACATTTAAATACACATAATTCGGCAGTTTAATTTTGCTTCATAGAAAAATCCATGGAATTACGGAATCTAAAAGTAATGATTTTTATTTTTTTAGGTTTAATATTTCTAGTATTTTATTAAGCTCGTGTGAACAACTGAATGAGATGTTCAAATTGATATCCTTCAGCAACTTGACAATATCCCAATCGTGAATAGAAGTTATCATTTACTTTTTGCAGCGTTTCTGGAGATATCGAATTAGAGCATTGAATTATACTTTCCTTTAACTTATCAATGTCTATAGGCTTTGTTTCGTACACCTTGTTCTTTAAAAAAAACCAGTAAAAATAATCCAGAGGAGTTAGATCCGGTGACCTTGGTGGCCACTCATTCGAACCTCTCCTGCAGACCCAACGCCCGGGGAAAATGTTGTTCAATCGATTGCATACAATCAAACGATAATGACACGGAGCACCATCCTGTTGAAACCAGACATTGTCAAATGCTGTACTAGTAATATTTTGGATTGCTGGTATAACATAGGTATTCAATAAATTTAAATACGCCACAACTGTGAAATTCTCTTCAACGAAGAAAGGTCCAACAATTTGATTGCACAAAATTCCAGCCCAAACATTGATTTTCTGTGGATGTTGTGTGTGGGTATCTTTCATCCAATGAGGATTTTCGTCTGACCAATATCACATATTGTGTCTATTAATTTATCCACTCAATTGAAACATAGTTTCATCGAAGAAGCAGATCCAGAACTTGAAAAATTTTCACCACACTATCTCATAATTTCCTCACAAAATTCTAATCTGCGATCGAAATCGTCTTCCGAAAGTTCTTGCACAAATTTTATTTTATATGGACGATTTGCCGTTACCAGTTTGTTGCGCAATCTTCATAACGGAAGTATGGACTACCTCAACAACACAAGCTTAGATTGCTAAACTGTTACCTTCGTTTGTAGCCGTTTTTGGTCTCCCCGATTTGGTTCGATCTCTGACAGAGCCAGTATCGTGAAATCGAGAAACAGTTGATTTGGATATGGGTAGATAATCAGGTTGGGTATAATTAAACTGTTGGGCGACTTGTTCGTAAGATCTTCTTTTATCACCACATCCTCGTAGAATAAGGATTTCGATTCTTTCAGAATATAAAATTTAAAAAATAGAAGAAATTTTGAGTAAATAGTGATAAAACGAAAAAAAATGAAAAAACGAGAAGAAATTATAATGGTAGAAAGTTGGTACAAATACGATATCAGTCGGCTGCTGCCTGGAAAAAAGACTGCATTTCTGTAAAACAAAGTGACGGTTTACTTGTAGATTTACATCGTCACTATTAGCAATCAAAACACCAAAATTTGCTCCATCTATGAGTAATTTTGTGTTTTTGTGGATTTTACAAACACAGATTGAATGAGTCCCTCTTGCACCAGCAAAAATACATTCGCGACGTCGCAATACAGCATACTTAGTGAACCCAACTTTGAGATCTGGGAACGTTTCTTTAAAACTGGCATAAACGTCTTTTAAATTTCGCATTGATAATAAAAGCTTTGTACGATTTCTACAGTTTCATTATGTAACTTTTTGCCACGTCTGGGATTTGGTGAGGAACCAATACCATTTGTCAAATGCAATTGCACCGCCTTTCTAGCTAAACTATTAGGGACGTCAAATTCCGTTACAATTTATTGAATACTCCAACTCTTCGGTACCATTGTCAAAAGTTCTACAAAATCAGACTTCTTTCGTTTCTTGGTTATTTTTTGTTTAATTTCATTAGTAAGTTCCTCTGCATCTTTTTTCCCGGAGTGATTTTGATTATAATTAAATACCTTTTGCAATTGAGCATTAAAAGCTGCATTAATCTCTTGTAACTTTTTACATTGAGCAGTTTGAGTACGAAGATCTTGACTTTTGGTGATTAGTGGGATTTGTAGTATTTCCAGAATTGAATTCAATTTATTAAGATTTTCTTCATTTGCAAAACTGCGCTCAAAATTGTCAATTTAATTACATATTGGTTCATTTTCCAACTGATTAAATTCTTCTTCATCTTGAAGTTGATCACTGTTTGATTGTGGTTCGGCTTCTGACTGATTAAATTCTACTTCATCTTGAAGTTGATCATTGCTTGATTGTGGTTCATATTCTGATTGAGTAGAAAGAACTTGATCTTTTGGATTATTGATTGATTTCGGTTTGGTAAGTTTGAAACGGCACGTATTACATATATAATTATCGGAGCTGTGAGAAAATTCTTTTTTGATCGACTCGGAAATTTTTCGGAGTTTCGCCTTGTCTGTAACATTATGAGCCTTTATCTTAAAAGGATTAAAACACCGTGGAGGTTTTGGCATTTTGAAACCAATAACTTTAATCGAGTACAAAGTCGCTTTTAAAACCTGTGAAACTAAATTTCATAAAATACGGTTACTGTCGGTTACGTACAAATGCGTATATGAAATATAGGAAATGAGCTGATGACAATACGGGGATTATACGGGACAATACTCATAATACGGCATAACATGTACTTTTCACCGCGACCGCGTTGCGCCGCGCCGCATGTTCTCATTCAAAGGTCGATATCTTCGGCCCTGTAAAAGACTCCATCAATTTTCTTTTTCTAAATTAAAGGTGAAATTACAAGGAATTCAAATATATATGTCTTTTAAAAAATAAAGATAGAGAAGCTCGCAGAAAATTGGTTTAAAAAATATTTTTGACTTCTTTTTGGGCAAAATTAAAAATTTTTTGTATCTTCTTATTTTATTTTGAAAATATACATTTTTAGCTTCAATATCATCTTCGGTTCACGAAAATCCAACTACGCGTTCGAGAGTTATAGAGAATTAAAAAATAATTCGATTTAAAATTCATCACCCCGTTGTGCCTCTAATTTTGAAAATTTTTAAAAATCCTTTGGGCAAAAATTTTCTCTTATATGAAAGTATAATTATACCGAGTTTCGGGAAAATCCGAAGACCACTTGCAAATCGTGATAGTTCTGACGTGAACTGACCCGTATGTCAGTTTTATCATCACCATTGCAAGGATTGAAAATTCTTTTCTTTATTATATGATCAGCTAAAATAGGTTCACCAGTTGTTAACGATCGCCGATTAGGAGGCCCATGTATCGCGCTCTGTAATTTTTCATTTTATCAGATAAAATATTTGTGCCGGGTCTTAAAAGGGTAGTCGCGAATACTATGTTCAGAGCACATGGTGAAAAGCATCACTGATGTCGAGGTCCAGGTCTTCCGATCCATAGTTTATCTCATTAGCCCAAATATCACCACAAGGTATTTAAGACCTTGCGGTTGCACTTGGAGGCAATTGCAAGGTCAAATAATCTACTCGGATTTGTATATGAATTGGAGATATCTGTAAACAAGGGAACCACACGAGTATGTTACGCAATGGAAAGTTTAGGATTCATGTAACCGGCAACATTATAACAAACAAAACATGCCCAAGAAATTCTAAGGATTTATACGTTCTTAATTTATATGATGTTTACATTTTCAAAAATACGATATTACACATGGTATTTTTTATCAACTATTGTATATTAGCAAAAATAAGTGAAATTCCCAAAAAACACTTCTTGTAAAAAAACTCACCAAGTTTTTATTAGCAAAACATAATCACCACAGAAAATGCTATCAGAATTAAACCCTGCCAAAAATATGAGCGTCCATTAAGAGTTCAAAAAGCGTGGAATTGACGTTCGGGAAACGTTCAAGAAACGGGCATTCCGCTTCCACGAAAGTTATAAGAGTACTTAATGCGTGAATATTTACCTTTTAAGAGTTCAACGCTTTGCATTTGTGAACGGCGTACAGGAAGAGTTCCTTATTAATGTATAAGAAAAAAATATTTACCTTGAAAACATTTGTATTTATTTTATATTTTTTTCTACATTTTATATAAAAATTAATATGTTTTTATCTTTTGTATGTAATTTAATTTTTGTAAAGATAAATTAATTATCTTTAAATAAGGTGTTCTCTCATTCGGTCACTTATCCAGTCGTAATCAACGGCATGCGACGCTTAACGTGAATCAAAGACTGCGCGTGACGCCAACCACTGATCTACCACAGTGAATCAATTTCTAAGACGTAATGTGATAATCGCGTTACACTTGTATTCTAATAAAAATGTTCGTTGATAATGAGTAAATAATGATTGATTCTAGTATAATGTGGAGCAAAATAATTTTTGAAGACTGAAAATTATAAGGTTTCGTAAGGAAACTTGTAGAAGATTGTAAAAATCGCTTTACTTCATCTTGCCGTACGTCTCATGAACTCTTTAATTTTGGTTTTCTCATGTAGCGTAAAAAGGTAAAAAAAACCTTGATGCACTCTTAGAAGCCGCTTAACTGGACGCTTAGATAACGCTTAAAAGGTGCATATGCACGCTTCAGAACTCTTTTCAATTAAGCGTCATTTAAACTTATTCTAAGCGTGCAATTCGCTTCATTAAGCGTACAGTTTCGTAAAAATGTTTCTTGTTTTCTCACTGGATGCTTTACTATACACTTCATTTTTGGAAGGGAATTATGTGCAATTATAAGGCTATATTCTTATTCTACAAAAAGCATTGAAATCATGTAATAAGGCCAAGTTCTTTCTAATGAGTTGAAACTATCCATTAATGCAATAGACAATAATTTGGAAAGAAACTTTTGCGTACATTCAGAACACCACAAAATTTGTCAAGAAACTTCTTTGCAATCAAAGTAATTCTAATAATTTGTTTACTGAAATTAACATTTAATAAAAAAATGTTATTAATGAATTTAATGAACTTTAAAAATCGATGCAGTATCATCAGTAATATATACATTGGCTCTTATTCCAAGCATTCCTTCACTGGCTTGTCAAAAATTTGGCTGCCCTTAAAGTCAAGTTTTTCAGAGAATCTTGGTCCCTGAAGAATGGTCCCCATTTCGAAGTGTCATGCAATTTTCAGAAAACATGCTTTAGTTTATCACTCAATACATTATTATACTAATTTGTAATATCTTACATTTCGTTACGCATATATTCCTGTTAACTTATCATCACAGCATTTACATTCACTTGCACAAGGAAATATTCATCTTTAAAATATTTGATACGACAAAAAAAATCTGGTATTGTATAACTCTATTAGTAACCAAAACTAATATAACAAATAGGGTACTTATTATTGCATAATGAGATGATGGGTGTTATATCCTAAATCTGAGAAGCAGATCTGGAACATATTTAGTTGGCCATTATTTTGGTCAAGGCACTTAAGCCCTTTACCTGGGAGCTGGCCTATGATCATGAGTGGAAGGAAAGGAAGGAAGGGGAAAATAACCTCAGTATTGAGCTTTTATTTAATCAGTAATTGATTAATTTTGTGGATATCATATCCCTTTTTGCTCGTTTCGTCATCATTGGCTATTGCAGAGGATTTATGGCAGGTCGAAGGGAATTAACTGTAGGAAAGGGAGATTGTGAATAAAACATTTTTTATATATAAATATATATATTTTATTTCTCTTTTTATTTGTTTACGGGAAAGGAATATTTAGGGTTGTTTAGGAACGACCTCAACCGCTGAGTAGCGTTTAAAGTCGTCACTGCCCCTCAACCGCTGAGTAGCGTTTAAAGTGCAGTGAAGATCTGGTTCGAGGAGGCTGAATTTATACAGAATTTTTACATATACTTGCATGCGTTGGACGAAAAGAGAAGATGAGATATCAAATACATATTTGTAGAATGAGCTTATTGGTTATAAACTTTTGGCGGCAAGAGTTTTCTAGCGGAAGTCTATCTTTTAAATTTTCCTATTCGTTAAAAATGAATTTCCGCCGAGTGCAGTAGTTTTATTGGGTAGGCCATAAAACTCTCAAGTATCGTGTGTGCATTGGGCGGCTTCTCTGTTCGACCAAAGGCATCTAAAAACTAATTTCTAATTTATTGTATAAATTAAAAAATGAAATTTAATTAACTTCATTTGATTAGGTATGAATTAAGCGTTAAAAAAAGTCCAAACATTTAATAGTTTGGTTTAGTTTGAAACAAAAATTAATTATTGTTTTGAGTATTATTTAATCATATTTCATTTTCATTCTTAACTTAAGTTTATGATCTAGTTCTTACCGCTATTCACTAATCACTAGGTTCACTTAATGTTCATTATTAATGTTCATTTTAGTTTTGTGCACTAATATCTTTCTTCTAGAAAACGTCTTTGTTCCTTTCTTATCTCTTCTATTTTTATCGATGGAGAAAAGCCGGCGTTTCATGGCATGCCCTATTTACGATTTTCGTTAGGATGTAACACCTCCCCTCTTGAAATATGGCTGGGTATCCAGGCATATAAACCTCTCCTGAGGTTGTTAATGCATTTTTGGTTGTATGTAGAAGGTGTGATTAACTCCTATTTGTAAAGGCGTATTCTCAAATTCTTGGGTTAGTCGAAAAATACAGTCTCTACATCTGTTTGCCCATTGGACTAACAGTACTTCTTTATTACGATAATGACAACAGAATCCAAGCTCGTCTTTGAATTGATCAGAATCGTAATTTGTATATGCGTAGTAGAATTTAGCAGCATGTAATTTCGGAAGTGTTTCTGGTATAGGTCGTGAAGCTGGATGGCAATCTTTGCAAATAGAAATGATACTGCCATTTGATCGTCGATATTGTATCACGGTACATAATTCCTTTATGCACAATTGACGGTGTCCGCTAGTTGTAATTTTGGGTATTGCTGATGGTTCGCCAAGGTATAATGGGGAATTTGATGAGGGTACTATACGTACGGTTTGCTCTTGAATTAAATAAGATTCATTTTCAAAATAATGAATACAACAGTCTTGACATGAAGCAGATGGTTGGATTTTTAAGAGCTTAACTGAGCATTTTTGACAATGAAGTTTTATCAATGTCTGTTGAACGGGGGTTGTAAAATGAGCCCATTTTAAAGGAGTGAATTCTTCTTGAATTTCGATAGGTGCATTGTTGAAACAAGATGTGCATATAAGATGAGCGTAATCATTGAAGATGTGGCACAGAATTGTTGAATTTATGGATTGAATACATAAATATGGAGCCATTCGATGATATCTGTTCTTGATGCGTTCACTGATTTTGTAAGGCATCTGAAGCACATTTTCACTGCGAGGCGCCATCTTTAATTAAAATATTTATTTCTTTAATGCAAAAGCTGGATATAGGTTTTCAGTGGGTCGAGGAGGTGCAGATGTGTTTACGTCGTTCTGAGATGGAGATAGGGTTATCTCCTGATTTGTTGGAGTTAAAAGTTCCATTTCGTTATCTTCTTTAGGTTTTCCTTTAGAAAGGTGGAGCAGAAGGTGAGTGAAAGAGTCCCAAATAGCTGCGATAAGCAGTAAAGCCCATCCGTAAACGGAGTGTACAGCGTAACCATGTACGATCGTGTCCACGGCTAATTTTATCAATCGAAAAATCAAAAGCAACATTAATAGTCCTGCACTCACGTTGCCAAATTTGACAAATTTATCCCAATAAACACCCCAGGTGTTTTCGGATATGATATTTAATGAATCCGCATCCAATAGATGTTTGAGCGATATACCCGCGCCTACCATGCCTTGTCCTGTGATTCCACGAGCTACAGAATTAAGGATGGCTGCTTTTTCGGCGGGGAACATAATATGTTTCATCAGTTCGCCCAGAGTTTTTTCTGAGTAGATTCCCGTAGATCCAAGATTCTCCAGATTTGTATACTTCCAAGTGGCTTGATCATTCGGTTTGAGCATAGTTGGAACGGTGGCCTCAATATAATGGGGCATTACTTTATACCAGATTCCATTTATTCGGTACATTGGAGGTGCTGCTAAATATACATATTATTTGTACTCCTGACTCTACTAATACATGCGTGCGTGGTCGTAGAAATAAACTTTGGTTTCCTCGGGTGACGGAAATGTCAATATAACATTCAGATGTTTGTCGAACTCTTACTTCTACAGGTATGCATTTGATGATGTGAATTGCCTCACCGGCAGACATAGCCATAAAACCCGGACCTCTCATAATGTTGAAGGCGAATTCGTCTGGATTGCTGGCGGCGATGGACAAACTGTTTTTTAAAACTTGCTGTTCTAATGTGCAACGTTGTACTAAAATATCGTAATATAAAGATTTTAACTCGCTACGAATGTGTTTCTCTACGTAGATAAACTTACTATTAACATATGCAAAAATGTCAACGTTTTCTACCTTGATTTTTTTTACAGTTGATACGATTGGTCGTCTGCCTGAAAATGGCGCTATAAACAATTTCGGATGTTCGGTTTGAAATATTGGATATCCGCATAATTTTCGTTCGCTTTTTATTGTCAACACAAAAGTAATATCTTCCGTTTCTACGGTTATTATTACTGGTGCGTCTCGATTGTTAATTTCTTCTATACGAGAGGATATTCCTTCATACAGAACGTCATATTTATTGAAATCGGAACTATCTTTCTCTAAAAGATCCCAGTAAGTGTAACCTCGTTCTAAATCAAAACACGAACCCTCTCTAATGGAACAAGTGGTTCCAGTTTTGAAATGTGCCCGTCCGGTTTTTAAATTAAGAGATACCGTGTCTGTATGTAGGATTATTTCCACTACCGCTTGTACTACTGTCAAGTGCGTATTACATTGTTCCATGATCCATATGGATCAGAATAATGCGCGCCGTTACAACTTCCATCGGCTGTGACAGTTCCCGCGAGCATTACATTTCTAATATTTAGCTGGCCAACGCTCAGGCCCGAAATTATTACATTATTTCCTAATACTATAGTATTGGTATTATGAATATTTTTACATTGATCGTGCGAAAGTTCTACGATATATTCGGTTATTCCGTTTAATACAGGCGATGCATGCGAATGCATTCCACAATAGGTAATATGTCTCTTAACTAATACTTTGCACTGAATTGCCTTCGTCGTTGAATATTCTGCGAGTTGCAACAACTGAATATATAATAAAGTGTGATTAACCGTTGGTTCTGGAATTTCACACTCTCCAACATCCAGCAATGATAAAGTAGTTATATTTAATTGCGGACTCCCGCAGTCATACCCAATTAGATCTGCGCCGTAAGTTACTGATGCTAATAAAAATATCGACCATATAATCTGTGAATTGATCATCTTGTCTTTGTTGGATAAATCTCTTAAAATCAGACGTGGTTTTTATTAGATTATGATGTGATAGGTGATTTTTTTAATCAATTGATATTAACTACTACTGTTTTTCCTTATTTCTAGCTTTCTTTTGAATATTGATTTTTACGTTATTCTTATTTATCATTTCTAATACTTCATGGGGGCCTGTGTACTGATTTTGTAATTTATGAATTTTTCTACCCTTGAGTAAAAATACAAAATCGCCCGGTCTTAGAGTAAGAGGATTTATGTTTCTATCATAATATTCTTTAGACTTAGTCTTAGAACCTTGTAAATTACTCCAAGCTACCTGTCTAATATTATGTGATTTGGTTACTAAATCGGATAAATATTGATTATATGTATCTGAATGGGTATCGGCTAGAGCGTCGTTACTCGAAATAGGTCTCGCTAATCTACCGAATACTAATTCATATGGTGTATGTTTAGTGCCTTCGTGAATGCTAGTATTGTAAGAGAACATTGCGAACTCCAACAACTCATCCATTCATTTTCGACATTAGCATACTGTTTTAGATATTGGGCTAAAACATGATGTGATCGTTCTAGTGAACCATTCGATTGCGGATGAAAAGCTGTGGTTTGACAATTTTTTATTCTGAATTTCTTTGACACCTTTTTCATCAGTATACTAAGAAAATTTCTACCCTGATCCGTTAGAACTATTCTAGGAGCTCCAAATACGCATATGAAGTTTTTAATAAATGCATCTGATATAGTTTCTGCAGTGGCGTTTTTCAAGGCAACGCCTATAGAATATTTTGTAAGTGCGTCTTGCATCGTTAGTATGCATTCATTTCCGGAACTAGTTTGAGGTAAAGGCCCTACTATATCTAAAGCTATTTTATCAAATGCTGTCCTTGGTGTATCAGTGATAACCATAGGGTTTTTTGGTTTACACGAACTAATTTCTTTAATTGGCAGTCTAAACAATTACGTATAAAATCTTGTATATCTGTTTTCATATTTTCCCAAAAATAATATTGTCTAATTCTATTGTATGTTTTTGTAACGCCTTTGTGTCCACCCATCATTGACGCATGATATTCCTCTAAAATTCTTTGTCTAATTTTCTTGTCCTAGGTATTTTACATCACCGTGGCATATAATTAATTTAGTATTAATTCTATTAAAAACTTGAGCTAATTCATTATGTACTATTTCCCATTCAACATACTTAACCTTTTTTGATTTACAAATGCTAATCGATCGCAAGTCTAATTCCCTTAATAAATTTTCTAGTTCATTTATTACATTTTTTATTATTTTAGCTAAATCTACCAAATTTTTGCAAATCTTTGTTACTATCAAAGCTATATGATATTTTCCGTTTTTATTTGTATAACTAATTTTCCCTATTTCTAATGTTTCAAACTGGCATATTTTATGCCTGTGTTTTAATATTTCTGAACCTGCATCCACGGGTTCGTTGTTTTCGTTTATAAAATATAAGAAATTATCCTTACGCATGTATATCTGATCCCGAGAGTTTATAATATTTTTCGAAAATCGACGGACCTTTTCATAATTTTGCTGCACATTTTCTAAATCGTACGTATTTTCTAGAGTCGGAGATTCAGCATTATCTAGTGATGTCAAATCATCATTTTCACTGCCTTCGTCGGAAGCTGAATCTTCCGATTCACTATCGCTTTAATCAGTTTCCTGGGAAACTCCGGTGGATAGGTTTTCTATTTTGGGATCGTCGTCTGGACGTGTCATGAGTTTATGACGGTCACTTCTGTTTGGTTGGTCGCTTTGATGAGGCCGTTCGTGTAACTCGGCAACTACGGTCAATTGGTTTGAATTATTTGCATTCGTTTCCGAAGTGTAATCGTCGTTATCATACTCATTTATTTTTAAGTTTTCATCGGAATAATCCTTGGTGATTCTCTCGTTGGACACCTTATCACTTTTTAGTTTCACATTTTTTCTTCGACATAGGGTTTAGAAGTAGAAGGAAGTTTTTTTATGACTGTTGACAGTTCTAAATTCTTTTTCAAACGCTCACTTCTTCGCAACATCTGGGGTTTTTGTGGAAGGTGTAGTTCAGTTTTCTTTGGTCCGCCTCTCGGACGAGGTGGTTCAAAACTGTGTGTAGTGTTTATAGCAAATACCGGATTTCGTGATAATGCATCAGCATTTACATTAGTTTTGCCGGCTTTATAGACTACATCGTAAGTGTATTCCGCGAGTTTTAATCTCCATTTTAAAACACGAGAATTGGCATTTTCTGTTGTTCGAAACCAAATTAGTGGCTTGTGACTAAGGTAAATCTTCTTCCGTATATATATGGTCGAAATTGTGAAACGGCGTATACTATGGCTAGTGCTTCCTTTTCGTAAATGTCATATTTTTGTTCACAATCATTTAACACTCGTGAAATGTATACTATTGGTCGGTCTTTGCCAATTTCTCCTTGAGATAATATTCCACCTATCGCGAAACCTGAAGCATCAGTTGTAATAATAAATGGTTTTGAAAAATCAGGATATTGTAATATCGGTTCAGAAATGAGTTTATCTTTAAAATGTTAAATGCAATTTCTTGTTTTGTTGTCCAATTAAAGGCAACATCATCTTTTAATAAATTACTTAAAGGTCTAGCTATTTTTGAGAAATCTTTAATAAATCGTCTATAGTAACCGAATAAGCCTAAGAATTGGCGAATATTCTTTTGATTTTTAGGAATTGGAAATTGTTGTACTGCTTTCAGAGTTTCAGGATTGGGCTTAATTCCGTCTTTGCCGATAACGTGTCCTAAATAGACTACTTCGTGTCGTAGAATTTTACATTTTTCGGGTTGGAGTTTGAAGTTTGCTTCGCGAAGTCGTGCCATTAGTTTATACATTTTTACTTCGTGTTCGCTTAATGATGATGCGTATACAACTATGTCGTCCAAATAAACGAATAGTTCTATCCCTTGTAAACCTGTAAGGATAACGTCCATTACTCGTTGGAACGTCGCTGGAGTATTTTTTAATCCAAACGGCATTCTTTGAAATTGATAGTGACCATAAGGAGTTGAAAAGGCTGTTTTACGCGCATCTTCCGGATGCATTTTTATCTGGTGAAAACCATTTGCTAGATCAAACACAGAGAAATATTTGCTCCACCGAGTTGATCTATGCTATCTATAATGTTTGGAAGGGGATAAGAATCACCGATTGTTTTCTCATTTACTTTACGGAAATCGAGGACCATGAGCCAGCGTTTGTTTCCTTCGGCGTCGGCCTTTTTTGGAACGACCCATACGGGTATGTTGTATGGAGATTTGGAAGGTTTTATGATGCCTTGTTCGAGAAGTTCGGAAACTTGTTTGTTTACTTCGTCTTTGTGGATTGCAGGATATCGGTATTGCCTAGTGTTTATGGGCGCATCATCTGTTGTTATAATTCGATGTTGTAATACATCTGTGCCGTTTAATTCATCACCCGGTAAGTAAAAGCAATCAGTACTTTCCCTTAATATATTTTCGGCACTGTATCTTTCTTCAGGATTCGGATGTTCTAAATTATTCAGTTTTAATAATTCGTTGATTCTTTCATTTTTTGTCGAATTTATGTTAAATATTCTATTGTTTTTTTATTCTTGTTTCTTTCGATTTTTATATTCTTCGTATGTCAAGATTTCATCGAAACTTTCGTTTTTCGTTTTATTTTGATTTAGTATTTTTTTATTTGGATTTAGCAATTTTTCTTTGTTATTTAGATTTAGTAATTTTTTGTTTTCATTTTGATTTAGTAAGTTTTCGTTTTTATTTAGATTTAGTAATTTTTTGTTTTCATTTTGATTTAGTAAGTTTTCGTTTTTATTTAGATTTAGTAATTTTTTGTTTTCATTTTGATTTAGTAATTTTTCGTTTTTATTTAATTTGAAGATTTGTGGATTATCCTTTTTTGGTTCACTTAGATTTAGAGGGTTTTTATTTGCTCCGTTATTTTCTTCGGAGGTTTTTAGAGCTGATTCACTTTGATTCAGTGGATTTTGATTTAGTAGATTTTGATTTGCTCCGCTATTTTTTTCGGAGGTTTTTATTAATAGTGAATCAGTTGTATTTGAATTTTGACTCTCGTTTATATTCCCTACTTCTTCGATTTCCAATGTAGGAATTTCCAAATCAAATTCATCTTCCGTCGTATTAAATACCGAAAAATATGTTTTTCCGCGTGTATTCTTGACAAGGGCCTTTCCTGCGAAAATTCCTTGCCCTATCTTTAAGTCCGGTAAATGTCCGACTCGTAACTCTGGATTCGCAACTCGCGCATAGCAAATCGTGGTACTCCTCGGGGGAATGCGTTGAGTGTCATAAAAATAAAAGCACACAGCCTTCTCATGTCCATAGAGATCCAAGCGTCGGTCATCGTAATTTATCTTAGCATTTGATTACCAGAAAAATTCGTTTCCTAATAATCCGTTTTGTTTGATCGGAAAATCAGCTGGAACAATATGAAAACTCACGAGACATCCTAAGAGCTCGACCGTGACAGTCCCTAAGGTAGTCACTAGGTGACGAGTTATTCCATTCAGCTTTAAAATTTCCTTTTGATCAATAAATATGTCGGATGGAACCGAATCTGCCCTAAGGAGATTGGGACCTGACCCTGAATCCAGGAGAAAGCTCTGTATACCCTTTAATGGTTTTGCTACTACTCGAATCGATGGTGCAGAATCTTTTATTCGAACATTGACCGTTCGGACAAATTCGTTTCGGCATTTATTGCTCGGACGCGACGTTCGGCTTGAGAAGTCTCCCTCGGAGCGCCCGTTGGGAGGGGACCGTGCGGGTTTCCCTGATTTTGTGTTTTCTGGGAGTTATTAAATTCCCGTTTACGACATTCGTTTATAGTGTGCCCAGGATTTTTGCAATAATTGCAGAATTTTTTATTATTATAGTTATTATTATGGTTATTATTCGCGTTATTAAATTGCCAGTGGTTTTTAGGGGTTTTTTGGTCAAAATTAGTTTCTCTCAAATGTGTATTTTGCTGTCTAGGAAATAATTGTTCAGGTTGTTGACTAACGTTTCTTTTATGGTAGGGATTCGAAACACGGGAAGAATTGCGGGTGTTTGCTTCTTGACTCGCGGCACCTCTGAACCAGCAGGTAGTGGCGTCATGACCTGGTTTTTTACAGATTTGGCATGTTACTATTTCCGTTTTTTGTATTATATTTGTTTTTTTAATTTTATCGCGTGTATTCTCATTATCAGTTCGAAGGAGTTTTAATGCAGCTAGTTTTTTTTCGATTGTAATAATCGAAGGTACGGCTTCATCGAGTTTCGAAAATTTTTTATTGAGTCGCAATTGAAAATCGGGTAATAATCCATCCGTGAACGCATCGACAATTTCTTGATCGATGGAAGCTATTTATTCTTCGCTTAAATCATTTTCAATTTCTATTTTTCGCGCCTCGAGGATGCGGTTGCCTATTTCACGCACTTTATTAGGATAGGAAATCGTATCTTCGTTTTCCTTTTGAAATATTTTGCCTAATTCGCGTCGAATTTGGTTTGCGGATAAAGCCGGAGCATATATACTTTTAATATATTTCGAAAAATCAGCCAGTTTTTCATATTTTTGTCCAGTTATTACGCGCCTAGCTTCACCTGTTAAACGCGTTCTAATTAATTTTACGAGGTTTGCTTCTGCAGATTCTGGAAGCATTAACAATGCTTCATCGCATCCTTCTAGAAAGGTGTAGACTGAAATATTTTTCCTGTCAAAGATAGGTACGCATTCGAGAGCGTCCCGAAGCGTGACTGTTTGTGTATTGTGAGCGATTTCGTTGGAATAATCTACCTTAATTTTTATATCGGTTTCTAAATTGTCATGTATTTTCTTTTCTAAGTTTTTTGGATCTTGGTCGAAAATTGATCTATCTACCGTGGTATTAGAACGAAGTGCGCGATCTTGAGGTTTTGGAGAGTGTTCGACCGGCATAATTTCCAATCATGATCATTGATTTATCCCACCGCTGTCACCAATTTTGTTATATCCCAAATCTGAGAAGCAGATTTGGAACATATTTAGTTGGCCATTTTTTTGGTCAAGGCACTTAAGCCCTTTACCTGAGAGCTGGCCTATGATCATGAGTGGAAGGAAAGGAAGGAAGGGGAAAATAACCTCAGTATTGAGCTTTTATTTAATCAGTAATTGATTAATTTTGTGGATATCATATCCCTTTTTGCTCGTTTCGTCATCATTGGCTATTGCAGAGGATTTATGGCAGGTCGAAGGGAATTAACTGTAGGAAAGGGAGATTGTGAATAAAATATTTTTTATATATAAATATATATATTTTATTTCTCTTTTTATTTGTTTACGGGAAAGGAATATTTAGGGTTGTTTTAGGAACGACCTCAACCGCTGAGTAGCGTTTAAAGTGCAGTGAAGATCTGGTTCGAGGAGGCTGAATTTATACAGAATTTTTACATATACTTGCATGCGTTGGGCGAAAAGAGAAGATGAGATAGGAAATACATATTTGTAGAATGAGCTTATTGGTTAAAAACTTTTGGCGGCAAGAGTTTTCTAGCGGAAGTCTATCTTTTAAATTTTCCTATTCGTTAAAAATGAATTTCCGCCGAGTGCAGTAGTTTTATTGGGTAGGCCATAAAACTCTCAAGTATCGTGTGTGCATTGGGCGGCTTCTCTGTTCGACCAAAGGCATCTAAAAACTAATTTCTAATTTATTGTATAAATTAAAAAATGAAATTTAATTAACTTCATTTGATTAGGTATGAATTGAGCGTTAAAAAAAGTCCAAACATTTAATAGTTTGGTTTAGTTTGAAACAAAAATTAATTATTGTTTTGAGTATTATTTAATCATATTTCATTTTTATTCTTAACTTAAGTTTATGATCTAGTTCTTACCGCTATTCACTAATCACTAGGTTCACTTAATGTTCATTATTAATGTTCATTATAGTTTTGTGCACTAATATCTTTCTTCTAGAAAACATCTTTGTTCCTTTCTTATCTCTTCTATTTTTATCGATGGAGAAAAGCCGGCGTTTCATGGCATGCCCTATTTACGATTTTCGTTAGGATGTAACAGGGGAAAAAAGCATAATAACAGTACATTAGTATACGAGTAAAGTAGGTATTTCCCATACGATCGAAGTTTGTCTTCTCTCGGGTGATAAGAAATCGAGTGTGGGAACACCTACGCAGCGCATGAGTATCGTATACTATTTTTCCTATTAAGTGCGCAAAGTTCGAAGCTTATATACAACATTTAAAATGGTGGTGCAAGGTCGGTGGAGAAGGCGGATTCGGATGGGGGAGGGGGGGGGGCGAAGCCCCCTACCCAAAACAGTGTTTGTAAATGCTTTTGTAATAAATCTATAGACTAAATTTAGAAATATATATAATACATTATTTATTATCGTTATTACTGTTAATTGTTATTAATATTAATAGTTACAATGCAATTAATAATTTGAACAAATTTTAATGAATTTAAATTATCATTCGCATTCGCGTTTACGAGTACATTTTCAATTACATTACTATTTTAGATAGAATTAACCTACAACTATCGTTTTCCGTACTGAAGAACAGCGATTGAAAAGTAAAACAAATGAAAGTTTTCACCGGTCTATTCTACATGACTGTATACCTATAGAGCTACTTTACCGCACACAAAACTTCTTTACCGCACAGAAAAATTCTTTACCACATGCTAAATTATAAGATCAGTAATGTGTGAGAAAGTGGAAAATACGTGCGCAAAATCCAACTTTGCGCACTACAATACGAAAATTAAGTAAAAGTATTTGTTTTGGAGGCTACAATGGTAGCACCCGACCGTCAACGGAGAGGCATCTGTCGTAGCTTTGTAAGATGAACCATTCTTTGTTTACCATTCGAGGTATTGCTTGCCAATGCTATCATATCAATGTAAATATCATAATTGCTGTTTTACTTCCTGTACATTTCTGCAATTTCACCTATTCAGCATACATTTTTTGAATGTTAATATTTCGTTATCTGGAAACATGATACCATATTGAAAATTGCAAGAACTTCATTTTCAGAAAAATAGTTTTGTAATTTGGGATAGCATTATACTTTTATTACTTAACACCATAATCAGATTACTAAATGACGGGTTTTTTTCTTAACTCCCATAACTTGACTAAAAGGGCAGCCAAGTTTTTGACAAGCCAGTTGTGGAATGCTTGGAAAAAGGGCCAATGTGTAAATTATTGATGATATTACGTCGATTTTTAAAGTTCATTAAACTCAATAATAACTTTTTTTTATTAAATTTTCATTAAACAAATGATTAGAATTACTTTGATTTCGAAGAAGTTTCTTGAAAAGATTTGTGGTGTTCTGAATGTACGCAAAATTTTCTTTCCAAATTATTGTATGTATATTGCATTAATGGATAGTTTCTTTCATTAGAAAGAACTTGGCCTTATTAAATGATTTCAATGCTTTTGGTAGAATAAGAATACAGCCTTATAATTGCACATAAATTAATTCTGATAGCATTTTTTGTGGTAATTATGTTTTACTTTTAAGAACTTTTTACAAGATGTGTTTTTTTGGGTTCTGTTTACAATAACGATTTGGCTAATCACACTGACGAAACGTTGTTATATTTAATAAATTGTTGTTACTTCCACATTGTAACCGTAGTTAGTTAACCAAGTTATTCACGTACGAATACTATTCTTATATGTATCCTCCTTATAGGCGTAAGGAGATTGTCCTCCTATCCATCATACATAGTGTAATAGAAAAAGGCAAGTGATTATATCAATACATAATTTTTATAGTAATAAATTAACCTTTGTATTTCACATGCTGGACTAAAACTTAGTATTATTATTAATATTGAATCGTTTATACAACTGGTGTTTTCTTACTTTATCACTTTTTAAAAAGACTGCTACCGTACATAAAATAAAATACCAAACAAAAAAAAAACAAAATGGAGACATGCATGGATTAATTCTATTTAAATGTGTGCATGTGATTCCGTAAAACATTAGTCGTATTGAAAGGAAAAATTCTCAATGACCAATCTGTACACCGTAAAAAAATATTCTTAAATTGAGAGAAACATTCGTCATCTTAAATCATATCTCTTATTCTTCTAAAAATAAGACTAGTCCACTAGAAATAAGAGGATTTCTTCTCTTTCTGAAAGGAAACATAGCCAAAGGAAGGCTTTGTAATTTTCCTATCAAATTGAGAGAAATCCTCTTATTTAACACCCAACACTTCAGTCATTTGCCGCAAGATGGTGCATATTACGTTTTTTTTTTGCGCACTAGTCCACCTCTTCTAACACAGTATATAAGCAAGTTTACATGATCTCTGCATGCATGCGTATATATGTCGTATTTGTATAGGTATGTATAAGTGTAAGTACATATGTATATTCTTTGCGATTCTACGTTTAACCGTTGTATTTTTAAATACGTGAGCGATTGTATATAAGAATATATGAATATACATATGTCTAAAGTTTCCAGACCCATTTCACATGAATGTAGGTAGGTTCCAGGTCCGATGGTGCTTTCCACTGATGCCCCCTCGGACCTAACTTCGCTTACTCCCGGTCATTTAGTGATAGGTGCTCCTTTGACTGCAGTACCGGAAACTTCGACCCTCGGTTTAAGCGAGCCTATCACATCACGCTGGCTACGTATGCAGTGAATGTTTGAGAGTTTTTGGCGACTTTGGTCACAGGCTTACCTGCATTCGCTACAACAGCGTTCTAAATGGCGTTCCACAAAGCAAAATATTAAGGTGAATTATTTTGTACTAATTAAAAATGCGTCGCTGCCTCCGTCAAAATGGAGTTTGGGTCGCATATCGAAACTGTATTCCGGACCTGATGGACACGTGCGAGTAGTTGATGTCCGTACAGGGTCGTCCGTGTATAAAAGACCAATCACACAGCTCTGTAAACTGCCGATCGATGATGCCTAAGTGGTTGTGCGGTCTTCTCACGGCGCGGCGGGCGGCATACTATTTAAGTTACCTTTTATATAATCCTTATGTGTTAAAGACATTTGCAGTTGGTTGTCTTAAATTTAAGTTTAATTTGGTGTCATCTGTTCCGATCCAAGGCGGGCGGTGTGTTTCGAACGGCCGATAAAGTAGGCACCGGCCACTACCGGAAGTTTCTGTAGCGCCCTCTTTTTTTGTAATTCCGCCACTCGTCGTAACAATTGTTCCGATTCACGCGACTTCCGCTCAGCAGCAGACTCTCGTTGGCGTTTGTGAGCGATGCGCAAATTCTCGCTCCCCCGAAAATTTCCACGTTTTTGTAATCGAGCTCGTCAGTGTGATAAGTATATCTACCAAAAGTAAAGTTTCTATCACTATTAACATTCGGAGTGTCGGTTATTTTCACCACCTTCTACCGCATCGTATCAGGAATCCAATATTGAGATTCTCTGAACAAGGGTCTACAGTGTAACCAACATAAGGCCTGTCGTGTTAAACAGAAACAATATTATGTTAAATAACATAATCTGCAGGTTATGTCACACTCCGCCCCACAATTCTGTGTCACAATGAACCCCACATGATAATTTTTACAATCTTCAGAAATTTAATATGTTTAGGTTAATTTTTTAATTCGATTATGATCTTTGATTATTCTATTATTCAGTTGATGCCTTACTAAAGATCAAGAAGAAATATATGTAAATTTACAACAAAAGGAAATTGAGACAAAAAGGTTACTTTAGATTCCTCGAAACTCATATTAATCTATTATTCACCACCACCATTACAAACCCGGTTATTTTTACGTTTTTTTGATTGGCAGTTATACAAAAATATTGGATTTTTTTGGTGCACAGGTGTCGAGAAATCTTTAGTGGAACAGTGTGCCCTGTGTCAAAGTCTACCCCACTTTCCCCTAAACGTATTGAAATATTTACTCAGGAGTTTTTGGGGCCTCTGATTACGAATATAATGTCAGAAGTTCAAAATTCGAAATGGCGGACTCAATATGGCCAACTAGAATGTCAAAAAATCAGCGGATCGGGTTGAAAACGGTTACTCATGGGTTTTCGTTGCCGCTGATTACGAATATGATACCAGAATTTCAAAAATTATTAATATTTTTAAAAGTTGATTCGTTAATGTGTAATTATTTGTGACCGAAGGGTCCAATTATTATGTATTTTCATATTCGTGTCATACGAAATATCGAAAACTCCGGAGTAAAACCTTGATAAACAATACCCGATGCGTGAAAATGCGGTACACGACTGATTTTTTATTAAAAAACGCATGGATGTTCGGAAATTGGTAGTTTTTGGTGAAAATATGAGATCCTCTCCATTTAACAAGGCCAATCACGACGGGGAGGCCGAATAAATCATCCTGAATTGAAGTAAATACATTGATAAACAATACCTGATGCGTTCAAATGCGGCACATGACTGATTTTTTATTAAAAAACGCTTGGATGTTCTAAATTTCGGAATTTTTGCTAAAAAAATGAGATTTTCTCCATTTAACAAGGCCAATCATGACGGGGAGGCCAAGCAAATCATCCTGAATTGTAGTTAGTATACGGAGGAACAATACTGAATACTTTAAAAGATGGCACATGACTTATTGAAAACATTAGATTTTCTTGATATTACATGTCCTAGCATGGTGGGGAGTCCCAAAAAATCATCTGTAATTGTAGTAAATACATTGAGAAACAATACCTGACACGATAAAAGACGGTTTTTGTGTGTTTTATTGTCGACAAATCAGTTGAAAACATCTGTGATGTTTCTCTTGCGTTCAGCATTACCCAGAAACACGACGAGGACGTTGCAAGATTTGGTTCCATTTTTTGTGTTTTTGTTTGTTTTCTTATCGACAAAACAGTTGTTATTTCATTAGTCCGCGATTAATCGAAGAGCGGTACACAAATCGTATGTCTTTTCAAATCCTAGTAGGATGTCGTTCTCTTTACATATTTCCTTGTAGTGAGTTTTCGTAATGGGGACTATCTTGTTGAATTTCTCCGTTTCGGATTTAATTGTTTCAGGTTTTAGTTTTTTTCAGGTGTTTGGCAATGTTAATTTGGACAGTATTTATTATTTTATCATCAAATGGTACGTATGTACATATAAAGTATGCCCATATACATACGTGAATGGCGCAATTGCCGCTGATACCCGGTATATTATCCTGTTTAGGATTGTTTTTGGATTCGAAAATGCTCCATTTCGACCATTGCGCACACTGTCCATGAAGTTGCACATGTGTAAAAGAATATACTCTGGGAGCTTTCCATGTAATGAGTCAATGTACACAAACATTTTTCTCTCTAGTACAATTAATAGAAGTCCAATGTGATCCCAGGTTGACGGAAATTAGTCATATCTTGTATCCCCATATGTTTGTCTTCTTAGCCCATTTTGCATATCCTTCATTTATTTTGCCACTTGAAATAAATGTTTCGAGGAAAAAAACATAAAAAAATAATGTTTGCGGGTCGTGTTTTGAGACACAGCTTATAAAGGCACCGAGAATAACATCGTCAATCCATTCATTTGGCAATAGCGTCTGCATGCTCATTTGAGATACATTGATGCCATTAATGGATCTTTTAAAATTTGGTTTCACGTTCGGAAATTCGGGATATTTGTTGTGAAATATATTAAATGTCTCCTCATCCTCCGATATTGGAACATCTTCTGAAATAAGGTCTTCCTTTTCTGTCAATTATAGTGAAGATTTTGAAGGCGACATACTTTTTAGATGGGTTGGTAGGACTATGAGAAATGAAGGAGGAGATAAAAGGCTTGTTACTTCTGGCAACTTTACTTCAGAAATGTTACTGTTGCCTTGAATGTCCTTCGTTTCTCGTGGTTTGCTAAAAAGTCATCTTTTCGTTTTGGAATTTATCCTTTTTTAAGCAATTGGTTCGTTTTTCCTTACTTTTACTTCGCCCCGTTTCCTCGGGAAATAATTCTTTGTTTTTCTCAGCGTGTACTTCATTCCTCTTTTTCAGAACTCTTGTCGTTTGCAATGTGTATTTCCTCTCCCGCAATCGCTGCAATGTCACTTTTTCTTGGCCAAAACTAAAACCTTTTATTTTAATAAACCGTTCTAATTGTATATTCTTTCGATTATTTGAAACGTATTGCTTTTCTATCTTCCAATGCTTTTCAACCGTCGCATTACTATATCTCGCAGTATCGAATTTTTGCAACATGACGGCTGACTAAGTGGGATAATAGGGTAAAAGAAAGTCAAAAAGTAGTTAGGGGAGAGTCCGGTAGCTCCGACCATCCGGTAGCACCGACCACTTGCTAGTTCTTGATATGTACATGTAGATTTTGGATAATTTTGTACTACTTTTGAGCTATATTACCTAAAACTTTAAATTTGATAATAGGAAGCCACAGCTCTTTAGTTTAGAGGTACAGTATAACTTCTTATTCTTGAAACTCGTAAAACGAAAATTTGAAAACATTATTATGGCAAGTTCTGCAGTTAATATTTATTATAAAATAATAATTTAATTAATTACCGCTGTGGGTATATGATCTTACATCTCTCAGCTTTCGATTGGAATTTTACGTACTTCATTTGTACGTCTTATTTGTTTATAATCGTAAATTCAATGCTCTTATATACTTTGCGGTATCCCCGACCACTATGATGTCGGGTAGTGCCGACCAGTAAAAATATTGCTTATCTAACAATTTTGACAGCTAAAGTGAATTCGGCAATGAAATTAGAATCGAATATCATTTGTTTTTCATGTTTCCTTCATAAATCTTAACCTGTCGAGGATAGAATCACGCAGTGTAGGTGTGTTTAGTTGTACGAAGTGGTTTATAGGTTCATTCAGGAAATAAATAACTACAAACAATATTGGAAATACTAAATTTTGGGTATGTAGTTTAATAACAATAACAATAATAATAATAATATACGTCTTTATTGAATAAAAAAGAAAATTACATTGCTGTATTTTTTTTTTAATATACAATGGGCGAAACACAGCATCTAATGTACTGTTTTACAGCCTGACCCGCGAAACAACAAATAATTTATTGCGCTTATAAAAAAATAAATATTAACTAAACTAGCTAGGTGCGGGCAACAGTTACATTTGATTACAAAAATGAATAAGTCAGTCGTTAATTAATTTTGGTTATCTAAGAGGTAATATTTAACACGTCATTAAAAATGACTTGGATTTAAATAAAAATGATCTTAAATGTAAGGGAAGCGAATTAAATACCCGTGCTGCAATGAATGAAAAGGCTCCGGTTGCGTTCGCAGAGAGAAATTTTGGGTATTTCAAGGTGTGTGAAATAGCGTTTCGCGTACTGGAGCAGGTTTGTCCTAACATCCTAAAACGCTTATAGATGTATTCCTGAGTTTGAGTAGCTAGTACACGGTAGACCATATTAATAATCGCAAAATTCATTCGATTTTTCATTGTAAGACAACCGGACCTTTTCAAGGCAGGTGATATGTGATCGTATTTTCGGACCCCGTATATATAGCGCAAACAAGCATTTTGTACACATTGGACTTTATTCCAATTATCCCCACGGAGACATGGACCATATACACTGATGCAGTAAAACAAATGCGGAAGAACGAGAGCCTCGCAGAGTCTTAATTTTGTTATTCGCGAAAGAACACGTCTCCACGGAAACAAGCGACGTAAAGTTGAAAACGATATTGCCGTCTTTTTAGAGATATGCCTTGAAAAGGACCAATCGCTATCAATAATTAATCTAAGGTCTCTAGCTTCAGAGACTACCGAAATGACGTTCCCATTTACAATAATCGGAAATAGGTTAGTGTCAATGTTCCTTCGCAATTTTGCACTTCCCACGAGAAGAACTTTCTATTTTAACGCATTGAGAAGAAGCGCATTATCTTCAGCCCAATTCGCAATATCATTAAGATCCGAATTAAAAGATGAAAACGCTTCAGGCGCAGCATGAGGAGAGAAGGATAACATAATTTGGGTGTCGTCAGCATACGTCTTGAGATGCACGTTCGAGCAGAAATCGTAAATGTCAGCTGTGTAAATTATAAAAAGCAGAGAGCTTAGTTTTGCTCCTTGGGGACAACCGGACGTTAAAGCTCGTGGTTCAGAGATCTCACTATCTTTCGATATTATGACTGATTGAGAGCATTGATTGAAATATGATTTCATTAATTTACAGGCTCTTAGAGAGAATCCGTAATATGATAATTTGGCGATAGTGAGATCATGATTCATAGTGTCAAAAACACGAGAAAAATCTAACAGTCCAATAAGAATTAGTAATTGCTTATCAATGCCCGAAAGAACATCCTCAGAGACATCAAGAAGGGCAGTCTCACTACTAAAAGATTTTCTGTAGCCCGATCGATATGCAGGGAACATTTCATGTTTGTTGCAATATTCTAAGATTTGATCATACAAAACGGTTTCAACTAATTTCGAAAAAATTGGCAGTCGACTGATCGGACGTAAATCGGACAACAAGCTAGATTTGGAAGTTTTAGGTATGGGGCATACAATCGCATGCTTCCAAACATTTGGAAATTCACAAGAACTAATTACAGAATCGATAATTAGCAATATTTCAGGGAGACAATTCTGGTAAATTCTTGTGAACATCTCGCCCGAGATTCCATCAGACCCGGCAGAATGGAGGTTGACTTTCGTAACAAGATTTTTTAAGTCAATTAAAGACAATTCTCTAAATGAGAAAGATACATTTTCTGGAATTTTTGAAGAGCGACAAGAGCGGAAGAACGATAGAGTCTCTGGATTAGGTAGGATTATAGGGATATTAACGAAATGATTTAGCTGATTAAGATCTGCGAGGTTAGATGGAATTTCAGACGAGTTAGGACCATTGATCCCTAAATAATTAACAGATTTCCAAAATGCTCTGCCTGAAGAAGAAGATAAATAGCGAAAATAACTTTTGCGCTCTCTTCTTATCATCGAGGTGGTACAATTGTGAAGCGTTTTATAATAAAGAAAATCAGAGTTAGTTCTAGACCTTCTTCACTTTGTTTGCGCAGCATTTCTTTTCTTTATAAAAATCTTAACTGTGTTTGTCATCCAAGGCGAACGAGGTTTAGATACACGAATGAATTTTTCTGGAGCAACTAAATAAAAAATATTTAACACTTGATTGTTAAAACATGCTAATTTATTATTTACATTATGGTAGTTATGTATGTCACCCCATAGGAAACAACTGGCTAATGAGTTGAAAAGATTATCTTCAAAATTGATAAAATCAGGGGGTTTAATGAACTTTTGTTTATTAGCTACCCTGAGACAAGAAATAAATCAACCAACCAGAGAGTGATCAGAAATCTCGAGCTCCTCAGTAACAAAGACATCAATAACTTCAATGGCGGACGAAATTAAAATAACATCGAGTAAAGTTGACGTTATGGCAGTAACTCTTGTTGCAGAATTAACTATTTGGCGAAGATTATTAAACCGGATCCATTCAAGGAGTTTTTTACTAGCAGGGGTATTGGTATACTGTAGATCAACATTTAGATCTCCAAGGATAAGAATGTGGTCAACTGTAGGAAGCAAGGATGTTAAGATCGTTACAATACTATACAGGCAATTTAGGGAAACTCTATCTGGTCTGTAATGCGTGCCAATTGCATATTTAGAACTGTGGAAGTGTTCAATAATCCATAGTTGTTCAAGACCAAATTCATCAGGCATGAATTCGATGTTATAGAATGAAAGATTAGATCTAAGATAAATTGCTACTCCTCCACCCCTTGAATGTAAACGATCAAATCTTACTAATTTATAACCGATAATCTTATAGTCCTCGTCCCGGTTGTTTACAGAAAGCCAAGATTTGGTAATACAAAATATGTCGAAATTGTCAGAAGTTAATACATCTACAATTTGATGATAATTCACCGGCTTTTAAGCAGCTTCTTGAACAGTGCGTTATAACATTGAGATCAATTGGATCAGCAACAAGTGTTCCTGATGATACATTGGTCAGCGATGAACTAAGAGGCGGTATTGTATCTGAGGTTTCTTGTTGTTCGGAATTCAAAAGGTTATTCAGCATTGGAGATGGAGAAGTAAGATGATGAGAAACTTGGTCAGGAACCAGATACTCGAACTGACGTGATGCTTGGATTTGATCAAGATCCTTTTCTGATGAAATCTGTACATATGGCTCATTTTTCGATGGACGATAACAACTACTCCCATGCGGATGTAGCAGTATTTTTCAGTATCACCCTTGACCAAAGCTTTCGCCTTGTTGAAAAGTGTACGGGTAGATAGTGGTAAGGCTTTATTAACGTAGGACGAGTCAATCATACCGGAATAAATAGATTTAACCTTCCGCATGCTCCTTATAATTTCGCTTCTGAGCCTAGAAGATGCTAGTTTTACTATGATGGTCCTAGGTTTTGCAGATGTGTTAGAAGATGAAGTTGCATTTGAAGAACTCGTCGATAAACTACTTCGCTTGGGTTGATCGGAATTTACCCCAGAGGTTACTCGATAGATGTCCAGGATTTGCTTGGCTTCCAAAATTACTTTGAGCTCCTTAGCTAAAGCCATCATAATCTCGACAAGATTCTCAGAAAGTTTTTCAGGGAAGCCAGAAATTACGAGATCACAGTTACGGTGTTGATATTCAAATTGAGCTTTGTTGGTGTCAAAATCATTTCGAAGAGTGTTGATACTCGATTTATTATCATTGACAGAAATTGCAAGTTGATCTACTTTATCAGAGAGAATCAGAACGCGATCCATTTTTTCATCACGTTTTTTTAAGTAATCCATTATACCTTCATTATTAATTGGTCCAGCTTGAATTTGGTTCTGAGAATCCACCAATTGGTATGACTCAGTCGCAGAGCTGCGTGTGAAATGGGGATTTTTAAAAAGCGCTACTGTTACCTTACGTTTCTTATCAGCAGAAAGTTTGGCGACTGCACAACAAACCATCCGATTTCCTTGACCAAAAGTACTAGAGGATGGTATGTATTCGTGATGGTAAGTTTTGGTGCAAAGAGAGCATACAGTCAGTTGAACAACGGAAATGCTGAGTTTGCATGGTTCGAAAAAACGTTCCATTTTAAAAAAGAAAATATTAAAGGATTAAAGAGAGCTTAATCTTTGGCATTCAAATCGTATCCTCTTTTGTTTAGTTATGAAAATTATAAATTAATATTAATAAGCAGCTCTCAACGCAGTCAGAATGATATTGACAGACTTGCTAGTACCAAAGTTCCAAACGTAGGGTGGAAGGGGTTCCTCGATTCCCCGTGAATCGAACGCGCAGCGTTTATGCGCAGAAAATTAGCAAAGATTGTAATAATTGTTTATGTTACTTTTCTTCACTATGTACGTGTGCATATAGCTTGACATACACAGAGTTGAAGCCAACTGTTTCTTTCAAGTACATAGAAACAGTAACGAACCACTTACACACGAGAACACAAAATTAACGTTAAAATATTATCTTGCTTTGTTGAACACGTCATTATACGATCAATGCACAATTCACAAAACTCCATTTAAACAAACAGCATTAAGTTTTTCACAAATATCCTCCGACTTTAATAAGTTAAAAAAAAATACTACACTACACCGTTTACTACACTATATTTAAAAAAAAATAAAACTTAATATAGGGATTGCAATCGACAATTATGTTTCAAAACGTTACATTTATGTACAATTTTTATGTTATATAGCTATGCCGAAATTTAAGGGAAGAACAACTTCTCGTAGATCGTGGACCGAAAATGAAATGTTAAATGCGGTAAAACTTGTTTTAAACGAAGGGCAATCAGAACGAAGTGCTGCTTTATCAACAGGAGTTCTACGTAACACATTGAAAGACAGATTGGCCAAAAGAAGAAAAAGTGAGGAGGTTCAAATGTCATCGAAATTAGGACGATATGTGTGTACTTTTTCTGAAGCATTGGAAGCTACATTAATTAATTACATGAGAGAATTAGATAATAGGTTAATGCCTTTAACACGTAAAAAGTTTTTAAAATTGGTTTATGATTTGGCAGAAAGTATGCATATTTCGCATCCGTTTTCTAAAGAAAATAAAACTGCCGGCAAGAACTTTTATTACGGTTTCCTGAAAAGACATCCAGAATTAGCTCTTCGTAAACCAGAATCAACCAGTCTTGCTCGTGCTGTTAGTTTTAATAAGCCACAAGTAGATAACTTCTTTTCGAAATTAGGAGAACTGAAGGATAGATATAATTTTTCACCTTCTCGAATGTTTAACTGCGATGAAACAGGAGTAACATGCGTTAGTGGACATTCTATGGTGGTTTCTTTTAAAGGAAAGCGTCAGGTTGGAAAATTGACATCGGCAGAACGAGGAAGAAACATCACTGTATTATTCTGCATGAGTCTGACTGTGTGACTCTTGAAAGTCTTGCTGAAGCACAGCAAAATGGTTGGATGAATGCCCAAATATTTCTTGTGTGGTTAAAGAAATTCGTAGAAATTACACATACGACCAAAGACTCTTTAGACTCTTTAGTTCCCACCATGCTTCAAGGCAATAAATGTGGCGATATCAAGAGGGCTGTAGTCTGCTGACCCAGCAATGACTACCGCACAAACGAATAATTCGTTTATCAATTACATCAAAATAATTTCTGATAATGAAACCAGTTGCATCGACGTATAAAAATAGAGGCTTCTTTCAATTGAGGAATTGTTAAGCCATCACAAGTAGGTTCAATAGATAGGAACAGGCAAATTGTACGTACCATTTAATGATAGCACCTGGCCATTTTTTATTGAGTTCAATTATTAATTTTGATAAAAATGACATCGAATCTCAGTCGTTTCTGTCACAATTGTATTCACTGGAAATTTTTCGCAAAATTGCGCTACTGGGCGGGTCATTTAAATGTCTACTTTCCAAGATTTCATCCGAGACCTGTTTTGACATTTTTAATTTTTTCACTGAAGGATACGTATATTCCAGTTCTGCAGATATTCTTTTTCTATTGTTTCCATTGACAAATCTCCTGTGAGTTTCGTTGTTGTCGTGTCGTATATCTTTCGTTATATACTCGGCAAAACCAGTGTCATGGTAGGGTAAAATAGATTTTCCTTTTACTACAAATTTGTAATCTGTGGACCATGAATTTTTGCATTTTCCATAAGCCATTAATAGATCAATTTTATGATTTCTCTTTGAAAATTCAACCCATATATATATATATTCCAATATGGTTAGGCCTCATGGCCTGGCTACTGCGGATCGACAGGATCCTATTGTGGCGAACCTAGCTAGTTAAAGCTCATCCCGTAGCTGCAGCTTGTCGATAAAGGCTACAATGCTACTGAATGCGTGGTCTTTTATTTCTTCTGCGGTAAGGAAGTCTTTTCCGTTGATCGATTTACGTTTCTGACAGGTTGCTGTACAGAGTGTTAATAAGTGTTTTGAAGTTTCTTCCTCTTCACTTAGACAGAAGCGACAGAGTGCGGTGTCTGTCAGCCCCATTCTTAGGGCGTGCTTTTTTAGGCGACAGTGTCCTGTTAGCACTCTTGTTACTGCTGTTGCTGTATTTCTGTTTGAGCTGGTGATTTCCATGGCTTTTAATCGGTTGTAGCCTTCTATGAGTGCTTTTGAGTGTCTAGGGTTTGTTATTATGCCCCAGTTTTCCTTAGCATCCTTTATTATTGAGTTCCTAAGTAGTTTTTTCGCTACTTTGGAATTTATTCCTATGGCCGGTTCCGGGCCACAGAATTTTTTATTGGCACCTATTTTGGCCAGTTTATCGGCTTCTTCATTGCCTTTATTACCTGCATGTCCTTTTACCCATTTTAGAACGCCCCTGTTGTTATTGCGGGCAAGGGTGTTCAGAGCGGAAATGCAGTCTTTTACAAGTCTGGAGTTTACCTCTAGTGCCTCCAGAGCCATTAAGGACGCTTGGCTATCTGTTAAGATAACTATAGTATGGTTTCTGTACTTCCTGTCCAAATTAAGTTGCACGCATTCTCTTACGGCCATTAATTCCGCTTGAAAAATACTTGCATTTGTATCAAGGGTGCCTGACATTTTTACTTTCGGACGGTCCCCGAATATACCGTATCCTGTACCGCTCGAATTTTTTGACCCATCGGTGTACCACACTACTGAGGTCCTTGTCAAGTCATTCTCTATCGATGTTTGTAGTTCCCCGAACATCGACTTAACCTTGAAGAGCCTGGTTTCCCCAGGTTCTAGTTTAGTGTCATCTGTGGGCATTCCCAGAATCGGATTTCGCAAGGTTTCCCTTTTGAGGTTGTTAATCCTCGTTGATAACTAATTTGATCTCTCTCCAGTTAGCACTCTGTACATGGTATTTCTTGCCTCGTTTCTCACATGTAAATGGAGTGGTGGCATGTTTAGAAGTGCTTCCAGGGCAATTGTTGGAGTTGAGCTTAGGGCGCCAGTTAACAAACGACATGCTTGTCCTTGGATGCTGATGAGTTTTTTTATGCACGTAATTTGTAGAGTTTTTTCTCTCCATACAATTGCTGCATATGTGATGATAGGTCTAACTATGGCTTCATATAGCCACAGTGCCATACTTGGCTTTAACCTCCACTTGTTCCCTATCATTCGCGAAGTAATCGCAAGGACCTTTTTCGCTTTTGACAGGATGTAATCCAAGTGTTGGTTCCAGGTAAGGCTTCTGTCTAGTATAATTCCTAGATATTTGCCTTGCTTGGCTAATGGGATTGCTTTGCCTAGAAAAAGAAAATGGGGAAATGCGATTGTCGCCTAATTTTGGCAGTTTGCATTTCCCCATTTTCTTTTTCTTAGTGAAAGGAATCATTATTGTTTTATCCGCATTAACCGACAGTTCATTTTCTTGACACCACCTGCTTACGATGTTTAAAGCAGCTTGCATTCTGGTTGTCAAGGTGTCTAGGCAGATACCTCGGGTTATGATGACTATGTCGTCCGCATACCCCTGTACTTCAAAGTATGCTTTACTTAGATTTACTAGTAGGTTATCCACCACAATTGACCACAGTAGAGGCGATAGTACGCCTCCCTGTGGGCAGCCTCTAGTAGTTTTAATAACCAGTGTGGTATTTAGTAAACAGGAAATTACTTTCCTATTTGATAGAAGGTGCTTTATCCACTTTATCGAGGTCGTGTCGACTCCTTTCCTTGTCAGTCCTTCCAAGATAACTTTGGTTAAAGTGTTGTCAAACGCACCTACTATGTCCAAAAAGACACATAGAGCGATTTCTTTATCTTCTACGGCCTTTTCCAGTTTATCTACTAGACTTATCAACAGAGTTTCAGTAGATTTACCCTTCTGATATGCGTGTTGATTACAATGTTGATCGTGTATTTTCAAATAATGTTCTCTGAGGAGGTGATGATTAATTATCTTCTCCATTGTCTTGAGGAGGAACGATGTTAGGCTTAATGGCCTATACGACTTTGGGTCGGCACTGTCTTTCTTGCCAACTTTCGGTATATAGGCCACCCTCACTCGTCTCCACCCATCCGGTATGTACCCCCAGGCATAGCTGGCTCTGAAGATTCTCAGTAAGGTAGATAGAATTAAATCTATACTTTGCTTTAAAAGCATTGGGAAGATGCCGTCTTCGCCTTCTTTTTTGTAAGGTTTAAAAGAGCGTACTGCCCATCTCACAAGATTTGGTTTAAAGATTTCAGTGGCCTTCTTCCAGTCGGCTTTTGATGGTCTACGAGAGCTATCATTTAACCTACTATTGTTAGCCACGTCATCCTCAATATATGATCTTGGAAAGTGTGTTTTTGCTATCAGAAGTAGCGTTTCACTCTCTGTTTTCGTGTATGTGCCATCGGGGTTTTTTAGTAGCCCTAATGGATTGCACGGTGTTTTTGTCATAATTTTATGAATCCTGGCTCCTTGTGTGGTGTTATTTATTTCGCCACATAGGTTCCGCCAGGATTGATTTTTTTATTTTTTTAGCTTTTCGATAAGCTTCCCAGTTATTAGTGGTTTTCGCTTTATTGAATAGTTTCCTGGTTTCCTTTCTCATCCTACCTAACTCCGGCGTCCACCACGGGACGTCTCTATTAGTTAATTTGGACTTGAGAGGACAATTTTTTTCATACGCTTTTAGAATGAACTTTGTTAGTAAATTTGTGGCATGATCAATGTTCTCAATACTTATTATTGGAAAGGACAATTGAGATATATCTATACTGAGTTGTTTTTTATAGTTACTCCAGTTAGTTTTTTAGGATTCCTATATTCTAGTTTCCTAACTGCTTTAACTGCGGATAAGTCGAATCTAATATATCTGTGATCAGACAGCAATTCCTCATCCCATACAAACCACCTAGTGATATTGCTCGTTACATTATATGTACAAAGAGTTATATCTAAAACCTCTTGCCTATTACGGGTCACAAAGGTGGGTTTGTTACCCCTATTTAGGATTTTTAAATTTTTAGATATAATAAAGTTATGCAGGTACTCACCCCTACTGTTTGTATCAGTGCTACCCCATTCTTCATGGTGGGCGTTGGCGTCACACCCCAGAATCAGTCTGGCTTCATTACGCTTGCTGAATCTGTGGATTTCCTCCAGGATGATCGAGGGATCATCCGTTTCCCCCGGAAGGTAGGCAGAGGTAACAAGTACCTTTAGTCCACCTTCCAGGGGAATATATGCTGCTACGAGGTCGTCCGTGCAAAACTCTGGAACAGGCAAAAATTTTATATTTTTATTAAATATGAGGCATGATCTTGGTTTGGTTCCGCTAGTATTATACAAGATGTTACCTGCGTTTCCAAGGCCCTGAATCCTGCTTCGATTTATCCAGGGCTCCTGAATAAGTCCCACACTCAAGCGGTCCTTACAAAACCTCCTGCATAGGCTTGCTGAAGCAGCCTCAGCATGATGGAGGTTTATTTGAACCACTTTGAGTGTGGCCCTATCCATTTTTGGAGGGTGTCGTCTCTCTGAAGAGGTCGGTGTTGGTCGCTATCCTCTCCATTGGTTTTGTCATCTGGGTTGGGGGTTCCATTTGCGACTCAGCAGCGGTTGGTTGAGCGTCAACCTCCATCTACGCCTCCACAGCTGCTTCAGCGGCATTAGTTTACTCACTGGGCACCTGCGGGGCAGTTTGGGAGGCCGCACCCCCGACCCCCGCTACCGCACCGGCCACTTTCCCCATCTCCTGTGTTGGTTTCTTCGCAGGTTTCTTGAATCGGATCAATACCTGCCCGAAGTCGAGGAAGTGCCTGCTGTCGATTCCCTGCAGAATCTCAAACGAGGCGTCATCGATGGCAAGGGTCAGAGTTTGGCCCTTGCCCTCAGCCTTCGTGTTGAGGACCCTCCAGAGCTCGGTCTGCAGTCCCTTATTTTGAACTTTTATTCGGTGTAGTATGTCTTTTGGGGGTTCTATATCAACCCCCGGTATCCACACTACACCGACTTTAGGTTTGGGTAACTCGTCCTCCCCCATTACCGCGAGTTCCAAGCCTTCCCAAACCTTGACCTATTCTATGTTTTTAGTCACCCACGCGCGGCTTTCATCGGCTCTTGGGACCCCGCCAACGAAAGAGTGATCGGTCGCCTCAAAATCAATGCGAGATACGCAGCGATGATGAGGCGACTGATGATTAGTGACACCATTCGATGGTCCCGGGACATCTATGTCGAGCATGTCTCGGGCGTGCGCCAGTATAACACCACAAGCACTGGCGCACGGTCACCGTCTACAGTTGGCGGGGATATGCATCCGCCCCCAACACGACGAGGAGAATGAGCCTTTTTTTTTGTCCCTCTGTTTTGTTTTTGTTCTGCCCCCTATTGTTTTTACGGCCGAGAAGCACTTGGACAAGCCGGCACAGGTTAAAATATAGCAAAACTCCTGTGCCGGCGAAATACTTTAATCTTGAACCGGGGGATGGGCGGAAATGTCAACCTCTCCCGGCTGACGAGGGTTGCTGGTAGGTTTTGCGCTATGTAGCAAAAAACCGCCCAGTGACCCTAATACTATTTTATGATAGAGCAACGTGCAGCGGTAATTAACCCCTGCGAAAAATGTTTAATACCATCACGTGTCGGCCGCGGAAGCGAGGGATTTTCTATTTCCAAACAACCGCGGCCGACAAAGTATATTATTTATTATTAAATGTTGGACGGAGGTGGGCTTGCCCAAAAACCGTCCCGTCTAGCTGATGGGGCGCCGATGGATAATACCCCATCGACGCTCCATCGGCGGACAGATTACCGTCATAGCGCGGACAGGGGGGTTTCTAGTTACCCCTCTACCTGTTTTCTTTATTTGCCCAGGTAGGTCTCTCCTTCTGGGCAAACATTTGTTACCCGTCCGCGCCCAACACTAGTGGTGGGCGGGTGGGAAAATAAACGGTATCTGTCTTTTGGGGGTTCTATATCAACCCCCGGTATCCACACTACACCGACTTTAGGTTTGGGTAACTCGTCCTCCCCCATTACCGCGAGTTCCAAGCCTTCCCAAACCTTGACCTTTTCTATGTTTTTAGTCACCCACGCGCGGCTTTCATCGTCCGCGCAGGTCAGTAGCAGCCATCCCGTTTTATGTGCGCATCCCAGAAATCTCGGTACGGCTCCTTCATCTTGGGTCTCAGAAACTACCCTGATGATAGCCTTTTGCAAGACTCCAAGCTGCACACCAGTCATAGGGACCTTGTCACGGATCCCTATTTTGACCGATCCAAGAACATCCCGGAAGGAGGGCCTGTCAACAGGCTCCTGACTTCTAGAATGCTTCTTGGGTCGGTCTTATGGGGATTGCTCCTCCTACCTGACCCGCTTTATAGCGGGATTTTGTTTCGCGCCCGTATTTTCCGCGATTGGTTTTATGCAAAGGGTGCGGGCTTCCTCAAAAGCCATGCCCCCTTTGAGCAGTTTTTTAAGCCTTTTTCTGGCGGCCCCGTTGAGAGCAGGTCTCTGAGGCCTTGCTCCCGTTAAGGTTGAGGTACCAGGGACTTCATCTGCGGCTTGGGAAGCCACAGTCTCTGTTTTTTCATTTTTGTTTGTTTGTTTATTTGTTTGTTATTTACTGTGTTTTCCATGTTGTTCCCACGAGTAGCTAGAGAAATAAACGGTCGCTCCCGGCAGAGCCCCGCATGCCGGTCGAAGGCTTAATACAATGGGAGGACGCCCGGTATCCCAAGGGCATCGTTAGCAGTACAGCTTCCCCTGTACCATGCAGCCTTCGGCACGATAGCATTACACCTGTGGATTGGGGGATCGTATATTGGTCGCAGGACCTCAGAGGTCCCTTGCCCCATTTCCCCTCCAGCTCGAAGGACAGAGATGGCGCGTGAGCTTCCGGCCCCAATCTCGCACTCATTCATCGGAAAACCCGTTTATATAGTTCCGAGCCATTCAATTTGAGTACCCGTTCAGCATTCTCTTATCATGCATACTGCCTTCGTCTCAGGACCTCCAAATGGTTTCTGCTAAGCCCCCTCACCACGTCAAGGTCACACGATCCAATTAGGGGGGAAAAAAATTCAACCCAACTGTGTCGTTTAACTATAACCGTAAAAAGAGGATAAGTTTCTTTAAAATAATCGTTAAAGTCATTAGTCCAAAGATCTAGTGAATGACCATGAACCCAATTCTTCTCCCAGAATGAGGCTGGCAAATTAAAACTGTTTCCTATAATATTGTATGTGTTTTTTCTTAGATTTATTAATGTCATAAATTTTACAACCATCTTTGTGAATGGAAACATCCAAGCGTTTTTTAATAAAAAATCAGTCGTGTGCCGCATTTGAACGCATCAGGTATTGTTTATCAATGTATTTTCTTCAATTCAGGATGATTTATTTGGCCTCCCCGTCATGATTGACCTTGTTAAATGGAGAAGATCTCATATTTTCACCAAAAACTACCAATTTCCGAACATCCATGCGTTTTTTAATAAAAAATCAGTCGTGTACCGCATTTTCACGAATCAGGTATTGTTTATCAATGTATTTATTACAATTCAGGATGATTTTTAGGGACTCCCCGTCATGCTAGGTCTTGTAATAGGGAGAAAATCTTATCTTACTCAGGTTTTACTCAGGAGTTTTCGATATTTCGTATGAAACGAATATGAAAATACATAATAATTGGACCCTTCGGTGACGAATAATTACACATTTACAAATCAACTTATAAAAATGTTAATAATTTTTGAAATTCTGGTATCATATTCGTAATCAACGGCCACGAAAACCCATGAGTAAACGTTTTCAACCCGATCCGCTGATTTTTTGACATTTTAGTTCCCCACATTGAGTCCGCCATTTCGAATTTTGAACTTCTGATATTATATTCGTAATCGCAGTCCTCGAAAATTCCTGAGTAAATTTTTCAATACAATACAATGATGTTTAAAATTTTTGTTCGCCTTATTGTTTCGTTGTTTTGAAATTTGTAATTCCGTTAGCATATTCGTTAACAGCCTCTCCTAAAACCCCTGAGTACACGTTTTCAACATGATACGGTGATTTTTAAATGCACTTGTGCGAGATTTCGTGATTTCGAACCACTTTGGTCCGCGGGCAAATATGAGGCTGGAATATGGGGCTAGTTTCACTGTCATCAAACACTATGCGAATTTTGTCTGGTTTGTTCAGATTGGTAATTCCGAAATGAGGGAGATACCAGGTATGTTTGTTCTCGGGTTCTCCTTCTATCTTTTCCGCGTACCCAAGATTCATAAAACGAGACATCTCGGTACAATAAAGACGAGTGTACTCCGAATCACGGTCAACTCTCTTGATCTACTCTCCGGAAATTGAACGTAATCGTGACACTAGAGTAGCCCGGTTTCCCAAACGTCGCCGATCTTACGGGTGGACGACTCTAATATTTTCTACGATCGGTTTTGCTCCGGACTAACCCGATTCGCGATACTTATTCCCAAGGCGTCAATTACAAATGATTCTTGAACGAGACGATGCAAATAATACCCACATGCTTCCGGAGTGACATCTTCGTCATCTCAAGTTACTAATACCGTTTGTTTTGTGTGCAGCAATGATTTTCGCGGTACATTCCCATGAACGACCCAACCGAGTAACATTCCTGACACGTAAGGAGACTCTTGAAGACGTCACCGCTTTGAGATTCGAATGAAATTAATAATTGCCCGTGATTTTGGACGATCAAGACTGTAGGTTTCGCATTGCTATATGGCTTAACCCCGGTTTCCTTAACATACGAAAATCGTCCAATAATGTAGTCGCCGAGCGACTGCATAAGGAGTGCCAAATTTCGCACCTTGTGAACGCCGGATATCTCAAATTCCTCGTCAGTTCCCGATATTGTGACATTTACCCTTTCACTTTTTGTGTATAAATTAGAACCGAAGGTATTACAAGATAACGAGAGGGATACGTATGGACCTCGTGCGCCGAGCGCGCGTGCCATACAATACAATAGCATCCTTCAGCTTTACAGTGGACCCGTCGTCAAGCAACGCGAAGGTACGTATATGTGTAGTCGAACCAAGTAGCGTAACCGCTACA
Source organism: Trichopria drosophilae (assembly GCA_030407085.1). Lineage (NCBI taxonomy): Eukaryota > Metazoa > Arthropoda > Insecta > Hymenoptera > Diapriidae > Trichopria > Trichopria drosophilae. The sequence goes on along the minus strand of CM059582.1, from coordinate 132,322,024 downwards.
ATTTTTAATAATTTTTTACCTAGTCATAAATTATTTTCGTTTGAATCCGTATCACGCATTCAGCTCTTGTCTGAATGCACAACATTCAAAATATGGTCGTTTTGTACAGTAGTGGGTATCGCTGTAGCTTTGGCATTTCAACCGCGCGTGCGGGTTCCGGCTATTGTTTTTGGAGCAGTCATTTTCCGGGCATCATAATTACGCGGTGTATACGCAACTTTCGCAACCCACTAACTATTTTACCTGCCACGATATCTGCATTACCGAATCTCAGCTCGAGGAACGAAAAAATTGCCGTCGCACTACTTACTCCTATCACGAGAGCTTCTGCAGCATCACGGGCGAAAATCATCCTAATTCGGACGACAAAACATAAGATTCTTTGAAGCTCAACCACTGACCCGGATCACTGTTAAATTTCGGTAAATGCCCCGTCGCGAGTCTATTTACGATTCGCTGCGATGCGCTTCTCGCGCTCGCTTAATTAATTGCGTTTGCAATCGCATTAGTAAAATTTCCGAGCTCTACCAGATTAAAAGACGACAAATGACGATCGGGCGTCATGGCACTTTCATTCGAATTTGAACGGACTTTCTCACGATCGTTTGCAATTTCTTTTTCAAGACGCGCCAGACGCCTACTATCCCGACGTAAGAGTTAATTCATTCGATCTCACCGAAACGCCGTTTCTTTCTTTGGCGACCCGATGATTTCGTCCGCGTCTTCTTCCTCCACCAAGCTTCGGGAACGCTACATGCCGACGCGTTTTTGTTTTTGGCGGCCATTATCGCTCCACGGGCTAACTGGCATCGTTTTGATTGCCCACGCTTTTCGATATCCTCCTGGCTAGGACCAATGGGAATCCTTCGATTTACCAACGACCTGGATGACCCATCGTCCTGGATGACCTCTTCGTCTCTGCCTGACAAACTCCAATTGTGGAATTCGTGGAGATGATTACTGCCTGGCATCCTCCCCATCCTCGATCGGCACTATTGGCATCGAATGTTCTCGTTGTTTTTTCACATTTACACTTTTCTCTGCCACAGGGCAACAGCGTTTCCTGGTCAGCTTTGGACTCATTTTCAATCCAAATACGTGAAAAATCTATGTTTTTTTATTCCACCCAATAAATCCAGCAAACGTCCCGGGTTTCGGCACCAAAAATTGTTTGAATGCGGCACGGAAATCAACTAAAACACCGTATTCTCAAATTTGAACAAAACTTTGAATTTATTCTCGTTATGGCGGCGATACGTCTTCGCCTTACGCTGTACCAAACGAGACTGCCCTGACGTCGCGGATCGTAATATGCAGCTCGGGAAACGCTTTTCATTTTTTTTTCGAAATGCTCTTCGCTTCAAATTTTGTCGTTCGTGTCGAAGGACTCTCGTTCTCTCTCTCTCTCTCTCTCTCTCTCTCTCTCTCTCTCTCTCTCTCTCTCTCTTTCCATATATGGTAGCGTGATACTACCATGTTGCAGAGATAGAAACATTCTTTTTATGTATTATATCCTGACCGTGATTTTGTAACGGCAAGGTATTGGTTTATTTGTCCACGGCCCGTAGTGGCTAGGATAATAATAAAAATGATTTCAATCAAGCAAATCTCTCTCTCTCTCTCTCTCTCTCTCCCCGATTGATACTTTTATGAGTGACGGAATCGAAGCCGAGCATCCGATTCTATCGATTTCAGGTGTTTGCTTTAGCAGCATTTCTGCGATTCTATGCTTTTCGCCGAGCGAAATGTGGAATCCTGGCCGAGCAAACTGGGGGTTTTCTGCCGAGCAGAATGATCGTTTCGACGCACAAAGCGAAATATCAATCAGATAAAGCGATTGAGAGAAGAGGTCGAAATGGAGTTCCCATTTTCTCAGTGCTTCGACACTTCAGATTCAAATAGTATACCATAATTATTAGCATTCCCTCACTGTCATGATCGATAAAAATTTAGACGTTATCAAATACCACCGTATCGTCGCCATGTCTGAAGGGCCTGTACATCAGTAACCTATTTTATAGGTACTCCTCCTATGCGGCTGCAGCCGACTTTTGGAGCAGTACCCCCATTCGGGTATGCAGTGGCGTACGGAAAACTGCAGAAAAACCCACGCCAAGTGCTGCAATTTATATAACATTGATTCTGTCTGCAACAAAAGGTTTAATAAATGTCGTGAGCAGCTAGAATATAACTTTAAAAAATAAATAGTGTGGAATCCGTTCCTAGAATTAATGCGAACGGCTATGTCAACTGTAAAGTTTGGACGTTAGTGCATTGTAAAATACATAGATGGCGTTGCGCAAATAGTTAATTGGTATAGGACTATGCGTGAGTGGGGGCCAGTCTCGAGTCTCTCGTTGTGTCTAATGTACGTCGGCTATCGCGCTCGTTTAGACCTTTCTCGAAAAAAATGTACGCGTAGTTTCTTTTATACGCAAATACATTTATATTCCAATTATTTGACATGTGTGAATTCCGTTGACCCATCATCGCCCTAAGAATTCCTACAAATTGGGGGCTCGTCCGGGATCCAGCAATCTTTTTCAACCCTGGCTCTGAAAACGTGGACATCAGTTTCAAAAGATGGCGCGCAACGGCTAGCAAGAAGACACGTGCAAAGTGAACTTTCGTCGAAAAGACGATTGCAAAGACGATTTGAGAAACACGCAATGACGATTTGAGAGACACGAGAACAACGACGGTTTGCAAAACACGAGCGCAACGACGATTTGTAAAATACGAGCCCAACGACGATTTGGAGAAAAACAAGCGCAACGACGATTTGCAAAATACAAAAAGCTCAACGACGACTTGAAGAAAAACAGGCGCAACGACGATTTGCAAAATACAAGCTCAACGACGATTCCAGAAGGACGAGAGCAACGATGATTTGAAAAAAGGACGCATCCAATGAGCGCCAGGCGGCCATATTGGAAAAAGACGAATTTTCGATTTGGATATTAACAGCATTAAAGTAGCGACGACCTATAACTGCAAATTTTCAAGAACTTGGACTGCAAGACGAAAGTGCAACGAAGACGTTCGGTGATAAAGCCAGTTGCGGTCTATTGGAAACGACGAAGAAGCGACAGCGTTTGACATTACCGACGGTCGAGATAAGTCTAAAACTTATATTAAGCGTGATTATTTTCAAAGTTTTCGATTAATTTACTATTCATTTTGTATATCGCAATTTCTATTTAACCGCAATGACGAATTTATCGCAAATTGAATCGATAAAAAAACAAATAAAATGTGCGCCGCGTACATCTATTAGAGCTTTGCACATGTTTATTTTCGAAAACGAAGGTAACCGTGGAAATCGGGGTAGGTTACGCGAATTTTCGGGATTCTCGTTTACAGAAGAATCAAGTGAGTTTCAAAAAAAAATTGAATATTCATGTCGATTTTCTACCGGGGATTTGATTTCAATTTGTAATATATTGGGAATTGATTATTCCGGTTCAAAAGAGAATTTAAGACAAGACATTATTCGATCGTTAATGAATGTTGAATCTTTAATTCAAAGAAATAATAACGACGTATCTGACGAAAGTGACGATGATTTCGATAATCAAAATGAAAACAATGTAAGTAATCATAACAGCGATAATAACAGTAACCGTTGCGACGGTGTTGTAAACAATAGAAATGAAGGTAACGGTCGGTTAATTACTGCGCATAGTAGCCTAAATAGTATTAAATTTACAATGGGTTTTAGAGACGTTGAAGAAACAATGAGAGAATTTGATGGTGTTGATAATTATTCAGTGGAGCGTTTTATTGCGGATTTTGAAGATTCAGCAATTTTGTTTGATTGGACGGATTTACAAAAATTAGTTTTTGCAAAAAAATGTCTTAAGGGATTAGCAAAGCTTTTTGTTCAGGGTGAATCAGGTCTTACGTCCTGGGAAAAACTAAAAGTCGCGTTAACTAAAGAATTTTCTACGCAAATGTCGAGTGCTCAATTACATACGAAAATGTCGCAGCGGAAAATTAAGGAAAATGAGTCCGTTCAGGAGTATTATTTGGTAATGCGAGAAATAGCATCTCGAGGAACTATTGAACAAAGCGCCTTATTCGAATATGTAATTGATGGCCTCGGCGATAGCGTAAGTAATAAAGCAGTACTTTATAGCGCCAAGTCTGTTGATGATTTTAAGGAACGTCTCAAAACCTATGAAAAGATTCGCGTAGGCTTCTCAAACAATTTACCTCAATCAAAAAACTCATTTCAACCCAAACACTCTTTTCAGTCAAAAAAAAGTAAACCAATAGCTGTAAATTTGCAATCGAAATACGGAACATCGTCAGATACACGTTGCTTTAATTGTGGTAAAAGTGGGCATCGTTCTAAGGAATGTCAAAATAGGGATCGTGGACCAAAATGTTTCAATTGCAATGAATTTGGGCACGTCGCATCGCATTGCAAAGTACCTCGTCCAAGCGTGAATATTGTTAATTCATTGTATAAAAATAATGCGTGTAAGGAAGTAATTGTTGAGGACATCGCAATTAATGCATTGATCGATACTGGCAGCGCCTTAAGCCTGATTCGTAAAGATATCTTTGAGCGAATGAAATTTGTCAAGCCAAGCGAGTCTTTGTGTACGATAATCGGTTTCGGATCGGGAGAAGCAAAGCCACTAGGAAAATTTAGAGGTCGAATAATAATCGATAATGAGTTGTATTATTTAGATTTTCACATTGTCTCCGAGGAAGCAATGGCTATGAGTTGTGTAGTTGGCCGCAATATTTTATCTTTCGCAGAGTTGAAATTTAATCATAATAGTATTAATGTCGTAAAAACGGTAGAGACCACTTTTTTAATGGATATCGACTTACAAGGCGAGGTCGACAGTAAAGTTGACTCGGTAAATGATCCAATCACTCGCGAAAAAGTTGATAATGTTTTGGCAGGCTACAAACCTCATAAGATAAGAGAAACTGATATAAACATAAATATTATTCTAAAGGATAATAAGCCGATTTTTTGTCGACCGCGTCGCTTGCCCGAGCTCGAACGCGATATTGTTAATAAACAAGTGGATGAACGGTTGAAAGATGGAGTAGTTGAACCATGTTCATCTGAGTATTCGAGCCCAGTCGTCGTGACCAAAAAAAAAAGACGGGTCGCCGCGAGTATGTATAGATTATCGCCGTATTAATAAAATTATCGAGAAGGATAAATATCCAATTCCATTTATAGAAGATCAAATCGATGCTTTAAAAGATGCTAGTATATTTAGTACATTAGATTTAAAAAATGGATTTTTCCATGTAAGTGTAAGTGAAGAAAGCCGAAGATACGCCTCGTTTGTAACACATCGCGGACAGTATCAATTCCGTAAAGTCCCATTTGGACTGTGCAATTCACCTTCTGTGTTTCAAAGATTCGTGAACTACGTATTCCAACCTTTAGTAAATAAGAAAATAGTATTAGTATATTTTGACGATATTATTGTATTAGCATCAAACAAGCATGAAGCGATCGAAAATTTAAAATCGGTTCTACAGGTGGCTAGTGAGTATGGTCTTGAACTAAACAAGAAGAAATGTAACTTTTTGACAACTAGAGTCGAATTTCTTGGTCAGGTTGTCGAAAATGGTAGAATTTATCCGTCTGTGGACAAAGTTAAGGCCGTATTGAATTTCCCTAAACCTGAATCGATAAAGGATATACAGAGTTTTTTAGGCCTTACTGGCTATTTTAGAAAATTCATCGACAAGTATTCAATTATAGCCAAACCATTGAGCGATCTGTTAAAGAAGGATAGGGAGTTTCAGTACGGACTTAAAGAGAAGAATGCATTTGAAATGTTGAGAAAGCAGTTGGCAGATGGACCAGTGTTAAAGTTTTTTGACCATGCTCACGAAACAGAGTTGCACACAGACGCGTGTAAAGATGGGTTTGGTGCAGTCCTGCTGCAACGTTCTCCGGATGATCAAATGTTACACCCAACACAGTACTTGAGTCGTAAGACCTCACCCACCGAGCAAAATTATTCGAGCTATGATTTAGAGGTTCTAGCTATTATAATAGCGCTACGAAAGCTCCGTGTTTATCTTCTGGGAGTGCAATTTAAGATTGTGACGGATTGTTCTGCTTTTCATCAAACAATGAAGAAAAAAGATATATCCGCCAAGATTTGGAGGTGGGCGCAGGACTTGGAAGAATACAACTACACTATTGAACATCGCGTGGGTTCTCGGATGAAGCATGTTGATGCATTGAGTCGCTATCCAATAATGTTTGCTGATGACTCTATCACAGCACAAATAGAAAGGGCTCAAGGAAATGATCCTGAAATTAAAAAAATTATTGATGACGTTCGAAGTAAAGGAAAAGACGGCTATGCATTGCATAATAATTTATTATATAAATTCGTACAGGGAGATGACCTTTTAGTAATTCCTAAATCTATGGAAGATGACATTATTCGAGCGGCTCATCAAAGAGGGCATTTCGGAACAAAGCGAACCGAGGAAATAGTAAAACGTAACTATCACATTCCGTCATTAACGTCTAAGATCGATTACTTTATTTCTCAATGTATCCCCTGTATTGTGGCTAATAGGAAGGCGGGGCGACAAGAAGGATATTTACATCCCATTTTTAAGACTGAGTTACCACTTCATACATATCACGTGGACCATATGGGGCCATTAGAATCTACTAGTAAGAATTACAATCACATTCTTTCTGTGATTTGTTCATTTACTAAATTCGTTTGGCTGTACCCCACAAAGTCTACGACATCTCGAGAAGTCATAGATAGGCTGAATAAACAAAAGGACATCTTTGGGAATCCGGCCATGATCATTTCGGATCGAGGTAAGGCTTTTACATCTCAGGAGTTCAAAGAGTATTGTGAGCAAGAGAAGATTAAGTATCATCCTGTCACAACGGGTTTGCCGAGGGCAAACGGTCAAATTGAGCGCATCAATAGAACTATAATTCCAGTTCTCACTAAAATGTCCATGAGTGACCCACGTAAATGGTACCAGCATGTTAATCGACTACAGCGAGTTTTAAACTCAACATATAATAGAAGTATTGGAACAACTCCGTTTCAGCTCTTGTTTGGTACTGAGATGCGACACTCGGACGATGTCTGTTTACGAGAAGTTCTGCAACTAGAGTGGCGAAACCAGTTTGAAGAGTCGCGTGATGATTTGCGCCATAGAGCTAAAAGGCAAATAGAGCAGGTCCAAGAAGAGAACCAACGTAGCTATAATCTCCGACGACGAGCACCAGCGAAGTATGCAGAAGGAGACATTGTTGCGATTAAGCGCACCCAGATGATACCCGGTAGCAAGCTTCGAGCCAAATACATTGGTCCATACAAAATTACAAAAGTAAAGAAAGACGATACGTATGACGTAACGCGAACGGGTGCCGGTGAAGGTCCTAAGACTACAAGTACTTGTGCAGAGTATGGGCGTACTAAAAAAGTGGGCGTAAAAAAAAAAAAAAAAAAAAAAAATTGATATTATTCGGGGGGAATAATCGTTCAGGATGGCCGATTGTGGAATCCGTTCCTAGAATTAATGCGAACGGCTATGTCAAATGTAAAGTTTGGACGTTAGTGCATTGTAAAATACATAGATGGCGTTGCGCAAATAGTTAATTGGTATAGGACTATGCGTGAGTGGGGGCCAGTCTCGAGTCTCTCGTTGTGTCTAATGTACGTCGGCTATCGCGCTCGTTTAGACCTTTCTCGAAGAAAATGTACGCGTAGTTTCTTTTATACGAAAATAGATTTATATTCCAATTATTTGACATGTGTGAATTCCGTTGACCCATCATCGCCCTAAGAATTCCTACAATAGGTAAGTCCATCTGTTTTCATCATATTACATTAGGTACTAATTTTCATTTTTATGCTTACGAACCAGTTGAAAATCATACAGCTGAGCCCAAAGTTAACAAATATGCTTAAAAATCAAGTTCATAATAATCTAGTCGATTTGGACATTTTCAACAGGTCGTAAAATTCCAACCTTTCATATTTTTACATACGGATCAGTTCAATATCTTATAACTGAGTCCAAAGTTCATAAAATTTGTATAACAACTGTACGTATATTTCCTACATGTTAATTGTAACTGCCTACGTTATCATATTAATTCTAGTAATGATAAAATTTGTTATATTGGATGGTATTCTGTTTGCGTAATGACAGACACCAGCAAGTTATTTCAAACTATTTCGCAAGTAGTAAGGAACTGTTTATACCACCTGACAGTTCATTTTTCATGAAATCCAACGACACCACTGATGAGGCTACGATGGCAACAGTTTCGAAGTGGCAGTTCAAGTCGCATTCTACCGAAGTTAGAAAGAAATTTCACGTACTAGTGACCATTTTCCTTTTAAGGTAGTTTTGTATTCATTTTTATTTGGTTTACTAAAGTAGTGTTCAGATGAACATTTTTATTTTGGTATTTTTGGGCGTGTGTGGTAAATTAAGGTAATAATTTCTTGAAAATGAATTGGGCTACAAGAATGCATGCTTGAAATATTTGTGACATATGCTACTGGTTGCAAATGTAATAAAATTAATAATAATCATCTTTTTGTGTTCATTTTAATAACACAACTTTTCATTTCTTACACTCCTAGAGACAGAAACTGTTAGTGACCTTTCCTAAAATGTTTCATCCATAAAACTGTATTATACAATTTATATTAGATTACATAGTACAGCTTCATCAAATTCCACACTTTTCGTTTTACGCCATATTGAATCGGTCGTAATGAATTTTGAAATATTGAATCCAGATTCATAATCAGCGGCCGTAAAAACCCTCGAGGAAACGGTTTCATCAAAATTAATTCACTTTTCTAATTCTCGTTCGCCGCATTAAATCTGCCATTTGGAAAGCTCCTGATTTCTCTTCAACTTTGAAATTAGCGACCCGATACTGTTTTAAAGTGGAATCAATTTATTTGTCAATACTACGATTTCTCTAAAACCTTCACATTCGATAACAGAGTTAAAGGAAATCAAAATTCCATTGCTCTGTACAGTACGGACACAAGATAACAATACATAGGAATACATTTTCTGGAATGCTAGTACTGCAAAGAAAAAAATTAAGGCAAAAAGAAAAGATGTGGTTCCTCAGTAAATTGAGCGTCAAATTTTAAAACACAGCTGTCATTTTGTCAAATCTTATTTTTTGAAATTTTGTCACGCTACTCATTAATAACGCGGAATAGTGTACTTGCATCCAAAAGTCGAATTAAATATTCGTCACTGTAAATCAATCACTACGAAAATACATTAAGGGGCCTCGCGCGTGTGGGCGGGCGAGGAAAAAAGCAAGAAAATCATTGCACCAAGTTCTACGTTTCCATAATAAATTTTTTCTCATAATTTCTTGTTCAGAAAATATTTTTTATTATTATGGCTACCGGATGAGTGAGTTTAGAATAATTCTGTCGCCAAAAAGTATACAAAAATTAGTACTGAAATATTGAATCGTGCGTCACGTTAGGGAGCTGGTCATTTTAACCTGACATACAATTCAAAACTTTAATGCTTGTTTTTAAATATTTTTTACCAGTATGTTTTAGAGATAACCTCAAAAAATCTTAAAAAAATCAAGTTTTATAGCTATAAAGGCTACGAAAGTGTTGCATATGACTTTTCTCATATTCAGATCACATTATTCTTATGTATTGTTACCCGCTAAATACGGGTCTATTATAAAACAATCGTAGTTTCCTTGGCCATTTCGGAGAAAACTTCAAAGAAGAAAACACGTTTTTATAACGATAAAGACTTAACAAATTAAATGATGTCGCCGAGGTTGAGATTACATTTTTCGTATGGACATCGATCCGTACACACGTCACATTATGAGACGCAACGAGATGTGTGAGAGATGAAGCATGTCTCCCAAAGAGATGCTTGAGAGACTAAGGAATGATGCTGGAGAGACAAGCGAAAGATTTTACAGAGAATCAGGAAAGCTTTCGAGGCGATCAATGAGAGACCTCAGAGAAATCTATGAGAGATCATTTGCAGACGTCACAAATGTGGGCCTGTGTAATTGTTTCCGCAACCATCAGTATCTAAAACCAACTGAAGCCGTCGCGTCGGTTGATGGAGTCCACATTTCAGCCTACACGTTTTCAATTGGGTTTAAATCTGGTGATTGCGAAGGCCAATAAAGCTTAATGATCTCCGGATGATTCTCATACCAGTCTCTTACAATTGCAGCTCTGGGTCGGTCTGTTGACCTCTTTCAGACGTATGGTAGAGTGCGCTTCTTCTGGATAGCGTTCTCTTACACCGGGGAGTAGTACGCCGTCCAGAATATTCACGTTCTGATCGCCGTTAAATCTCCTCTTCACCTATAAAGACATACAATAATTACTACGTAGTCTACTAAGAATTATGAATTAATATGTATATAATGGTGATCTCTTCCAGATGGACCGGATCATTGCAGCAACCATAATATGTTTAATCTTTTTACAAATTCAAAATTTCGGACTGCAGAACGAAGTAGCATGACGAAAGACAGTAAATAAAATTGTTCATGAAGTGAGAACATGACAGCAGTTTACAGTTTGAGTTTAAAATACTTTTAAGTTTAGATGTAGAGAAATGTGCGGTAAAATGTTTCAATTTCACCGACACAAATGCAATATTCGGTTTTTGAGATTTGTATTTGTAACAAATCCACGTGCATGATATTAAAATCTAACTTCAGATTTATACATAGTTATAACGTGAGTTCCATTCAACCGTATAAAGGAATGTGTTCTGTATGCAGCAGGAATGTGCGATGAGTGGTAGGAAGCTTAAAAACAGTTTTTTCTTGAAAAAAACTAATGCCAAAACTTTAAACACGTTAATTTCGAAAGTACGTTTTTGTATAACGTTATGCCACGGCATCAATTTTCCACATTTTTTGAATATTTTTTTTAAGTATTAAAAGGTGTAATAAAAATAATTTCTTCCACATATGTAATGCCCGATTCATAGGTTATAAAAAAAAAATCCTGACAATGCCCAGTTTTCACCATTATCACAGCCGTATTTCCCCTTCATGATACAATTTTATTTACAACTTTCTGCATAAAATCTCATAGTCAATATATAATATACTACGATATATTAATTATATATTATAATATTATAATATAATATATTATTATAATATATTATTAATTATATATTATAATAATTATATAATATACTACGAGCAGTGACACCTGTAATACCCATGGCTCCCTTCTGGCCGAGTTTATGCAAACAAATAACTTTGTTCTATTAAACGGCCGTTGCGCGGGTATTACCCTGCGCACTACACTTTTCTCGGTAGAGGGGATTCAGTACCGTTGACCTCGTGTGGGTCTCGAACATACATCTTCCATTTGTAGCTGACCTTTCAACGGGCGACGACCTCCGCGGGTCCGATCACCTACCAGTATCATTATCGCTGTTTTTATACTCAAAAAATGTAATTTTTGAAGCGCGCACTCCAGGTCTTTTACGTACGAAGATGGCCCGGTCGTGGTTGTGAGTGGTTTTCGTTTCCTTGGGGTTATATTCCCCTCCTCAACGCGTGGCCTCCATTCCACGGAGGATGCCATAGTCCGGGCGAACGCCGCGGCAGCTGCGGTCTTATCTTTGGTTCACTCTGCCAAGATAGATGCCTGGGCCGCGTTCTGGAAGCTGTATAACGCAATGATTATCTCCGTTCTGCTTTATGCAGCGCCTTTCTGGGCCCTTCGTTATTTGGACAGACTGGAATCCGTACAGATAGGCTTTTTTAGAAAACTTTTTAACCTACCTAGAAATACACCGGCCTATCTGGTGCGTTTAAAACTTGGTATTTTGCCCATTGCGGTAGAAATTCTGTCAAGAACTGTTAAATGGGTTATTAAAACTCTTAAGCTGCCGGACTCCAGGCTGCCCAAATTGCTACTTCTCCGGCTAAAGGAGTTGGCATCATTTCCGCATTCGAACGATGCTTTCAATTGGGCGTCTCAGTTAAAGACTCTACTGGACAGGACAAGCGCTATGCGAACTGTGGCTCAATTTTAGCGCGGAGCACTGGGAACAGTCAGGTCAGCACATAGTCGATACATTTGCTGAGACTTGTAGGGGGAACGACCTTAGATCATATTATACGTCTGATTCGGTCCAGTTACCGATTTACCGTCTTACTTCCGACTCGTCGTATACTCTGTACCCTTCTCGCTTGCCCCTGCGCTTTCTTAGAGTAAAGATTCAACTAAGGCTTGCGACCATTCATTCGCGATCGTTTTACGTTGCCAGGAACAAATACCAATATAATCCATCTATACAGTGTACGCTTTGTAACATAAAGGCAAGCGAAACGTTAATACACATTCTGACCGAGTGCCCTTTGCTTGTTCCCCCCACTGCACAGTTTTCCTATGCTTTAACTCAGCATCAGTTTCATTTGGGCGGACTTTTGTATTCTTTAATATGTAATAACGATGCGCAGTCTGCGAAACTATTGTACAACCACGTTAGAGCCATTTTTGCGAGGAGAGCGTTCCTACTCGGCGGCTAAATTTCGTTCAATTAAATGTTCCGTCTTCCGTCTGTGCGTCAACTAAATGCGTTATATTCTGTTTATATTCTCAGCTGCGAAAAATTGTAATTTTGTTTTTTTTGTACTCGGAACTCCCTCTCAATAGGGCAGTGTATCCTAATTAAGAGAGAAATATATATATATCTATATTATAATAATTATATAATATACTACGAGCAGTGCGTAGCCAACCTACCACTGAGCAACACTCCATTCCGAGCACGTGTTTCTTTTGTACTTTGTGTCAGCAAATTATATTAATATTAATAAACGATTATCTGCGTTATTGATATAAATAAACTTATTTATCGTTCTTAATATAATACATTGGTGACGAGGCAAATGGATCTGTAAAATGGCGACTGGAGAAGAATTAAGGAGAGTGCAAAAAGAATTAGAGAAACGCGAAAGAGCCATGATAGAAGGTGAAAAGTAATTAAAATATCAAAATGGTCTAATTCTAATTCGGATGGAACTAGACAACATCGCAAAGTAGAGTCGAAATAAGGGAAATGTGATAAAGGAAACGACCATGGACAAAGGGACGATTGGAAGCGTTACCGTATTTTCGATGAAAGAGGACTGAACTTTGTGGAGTGAACGTCTAGAATATTATCTGATCGCAAACGATGTGCCAGAAACAAAGAAAGTCACTACTTTTAACGTTATTGGGAAGCGAAGGATACGCACTCATACGGAGTCTATGCATGCCGCAGAGACCTGCAGTAAAAACGTACGAACAGTTGGTAGCCGCGATGAAAAGCCACCTTCAACCACAGCCAAGCGTGATCGCGCAGCGCTACAAATTTAAAAAATGTAAACAACTGCAAGGAGAAGAGATTAAAACAGTCCTCACAAATTTGAAACAGTTACCGACGTTTGTGCATTTGACGCACAACTGGCAAACAATTTACGCGATTAATTTGTATGGGGATTGGCCAATCAGAGAATCAGGCGACAGCTGTTGGGAGAAGTCGACCTAACCTATGCGAGAGCAGTGGAACTCGCATAAAAACGTAGGGAAAACGACAAATCGAAATAACTATTTAATCGATGAGCTCGATGACATATGTGGCAATTTTGATAACCTATACATATCATATTCAATCAGGTAATACAATCGCTAGTGTAAAACCATTATTGCTAAATGCAGAAATCGAACATCGTAAAATGGAATTCGAGATCTATACGGGTTCACCGATAGCGGCAATATCAGAACGCGATTTCGTAACGCTTAAAGATCGGACAAACGTTAAGTTAGAGGAAACACCACGTAAATTTAAGTCATTCTCGGGGGAGAAAATTGTACCGATTGGGGTCATAAGAGTTAATGCGTCGTATAATGATAAAAATGAGTAATAATAATAATAATAATAAATTGTCTTTATTGGCCAATAATATAATAAAACATCTACAGATCAAGCAACCGTGTACATTGCCAAAAGGCGAGCCACAACTCAAAAAAGTTGTTTTACAGACTGACCTTAAGTACTAACTGAGTACTACATTTATTCGTGCTACCGGGAAATAGTTCTCCAATTATAGGACTCTAGTTATATGGTTAGAGAGTCAAGGAGTTTTACAACGAGAAGGAAATCGAAGCGAGACGGTTTTAAAGGTGAACAAAGCAGACGACGTGAAAATACTGGAAATATTTACAGAATTTCCGTCGGTATTTGCAGACAAGCTAAGGTTCTATAAACGAGAAAATTTCAAATTACATTTAAAAGAAAACACTGCTCCGAACTATTGTAAACTTTGACCTGCACCATTGGCGACATGCGCGAAAATCGAAACTAAAATCGATAAGCTAATTAAAGAAGGTATTTTCGAGCAAGTCAAAACTAGCAAATGGGCGACACCTATTGTACCGGTACCAAAATCTAATGGTCAAATGCTTCTATGCGGAGACTAAAAAGTCACGGTTAATCAACATTTATTGATTAATAGGCATCCAAATCCGATCTGTTGTCAAAAATGGGAAAAGATTCAATTTTTACGAAATTAGAGTTTGCGCAGACGTATCAACAAACAGAATTGGATCGAGGAGTCGAAATAGTTAACCACGATAACGACGCACAAAGGCTTATTCAGGTATAATCGATTCGACCGCCGAAGTAGGAGACGCGTATAAAGTCGGGAGCGCACCCGATCCGAGGGTCAGTTGCTCGTGCGGTCGTCGCCCATACAGCACATACGTTGAAAATATATAACGGTTATGTTGCAGGAATATAAAAATGTCCGACTTCATAACCGTTATATGTCAGTAACGTATTTGGTATGTAACAAAACATTTTGTGCTGTCTGGGCAGACTAGCAACTCTCGTGACTGAGGAGCGTCTCAGCTATCCGAGCGGAATCCCCGTCTTCCGAACTCCGTTTCCTGATGAGGTCACCTCACATTCGTCCTCCGCTTTTCCTTTCAGGCAAGGACACCTCGTCTCCAAAGACAGGGAGGCCCTGCACCCGCGATCCCGCGCTTTTTGTTTCCGTTTTCCGTAGGCAGTAAGATAGCAATTTCTTTCTCCCCCCCCCTTTCGGCCCGCGCGGCATGCGTGCATGATCCATATTCTAATAAGTTGCGGCGTTGCGTTTAATTTATTTGTAATTGATTTTCATGCGCCGAGACTCATGTTTCACTTTATAACCGATTATATTTACCTTTGCTCAATCTATGTATAATTCACACTTACGGGCAAATCATTTACTGTATTTCTTTTTTGTACTAGCTTTAAGTTTTGCAGTAAATGCATTGTGTGATTCATAAATACCCCGCATTGTCAATCAACCCTCCCCCTCTCAGCAGAAAACTCTTCTCGTCTTACATAACCCTAGACAGTCTCGAGTTAATCCGCCAACGAGAAGAAAACCCCGTTACATGGCGCCCGAACAGGGACTCGCGCATTAAAAATAAATATATATATATTTCCGTGCTATAAAATATGCGGACTCCTCCGTTTTCTTTTCTACTGAGAGCCAGGGAAGAGTGAAGGGTACTCCTGGGTTAATGATCTTAAGAAAAAAGACACTGAACAATTACTAGTGCGATTTGGTGTGAATCCTGAAGCTCTTTCTGATCCGACGAAAACTTCGCCTCCACCTCCGAGGAATGAAACCCGACACCGAGAACGATCCCGACAACTCCACCTCCGAGAGTCGACATTCTCACAATACCGAACCGCCCATCCCCGCCACTAACGAAATGGCTCAAAACGTACCAACCGCTATGGACCGTATGCGCGGATGGGGATGTCACTTCCAGGGGAAAGACCCCGTCGCTTTCCTAGAGAGGGTAGAAGAGCTCGAAACCGCCTACAACGTTACCGACCAGCAATTGCTGACCGGCCTTCCTGAACTAATCCGCGGCGACGCCCTGCTATGGTTTCGAAATAATCGAGAGCAGTGGGCAGATTGCCAGGCATTCCGGACCGATCTGTTGGCCAGCTTCGGTGCACGCGATGACTTCGAACGTAGTGTCCGTGACCGAGTGATTTACATTTTTCCAAATTAGGTTTGCAATTATAGAGATATAGTAATTTCATGCAGTCAATTATGAAGATTAAAACTTAAGAATTTTGGGGAAATGTTGTCGGAGGGTGTAACATTTTTTTCATTGTCAAAATAAAACATTGAAAATTGAACATGCTTGTTACGAATCTTAGACGACACTTTCAATAATCAAATACAGTTTTGATGTTGGACTGATCCGGGAAAACGATGTTTCCCCACAATCCTGACAGTAAGCCCTTTCTTTCAAGCCCTAATTTATTATTTTTTATGCAAATCTCGTACCGTATTTTATAAAAATCGCGACGAGTTAGTTGATGCCTACGACGCCAAAGTCTGCAGTAGTGGGGGCCGTCTCCTGAGGGGTCACGCAGGGGGACAGAGCGCTAGCAGTCAGCCCCGCGAAAATTGTACTTCGTGCACTGACAACGATTTACACATTTACAAATTGCGTTTGAAATTCTTGTAATTTAATATAATCTTTATTGAGGTTTACATGTTTTTATGGGCTTATTTATGAAGATTAATAATTGTAAAAAGTGGCTAATTTTATTTTCGGTGTCTACAATTAATGGGCACGAGTCAAAAACTGACAAATCAGAAAGCCGACAGAGAAAAAAAAAGTACAGTCGGACAAGTTGTTTTTTCTGTTGCGTCGGCTTTTTGACTGTTTGCTTTTCGTCCGTCGGTTTTTGGACTGTAAGTTTTTTGACCTGTCGGCTTTTAGACTAGTCGGTTTTTTGTCAGCGCTAAAAAAAGCGAAACTATTTGTATCACATGGACAATGATGTAACGATCAATTAGATGCATTTTTGGGGAATAATAGTTTTAGTCCATTTTTCGACAACGTACTACCATACAAAAATGTCTGCCTTTTTCCAGAGCTCAGAGGTATTTCATATATAATACATATGGGTGATTCTTCTGCAACAGGTCTTTTGAAGCAAAATAGTACTTTTCGATAAAAGCGGGTGAAAGTTTTCACAACGAATGTGTGGGATGCGAACCGAGCCGAAGGCGAGGGTCGCTTGCGCATTCTTTGAAGAAACATTTTCGCACATGTGCTGAGCAATATTTTTGGTTACATGTGTGCGTAAAGTGCAGTTGATAATTGTAAGATTACCACTTTACGCACACTGTAATAATAGTACTTTTCGCTACAAGTGCGTATGCGTAAAGAACTTTTGACATACACACGTGTGCCGAAATACTGTTTTTGTTGCACGCCAAGCGTACCCCTGCAAGAAAAATATTTTATGCCATTCGATGCGTAAAATGCTACTTTACCCACTTTTGACATTTTTAGGTCGCATTTTATGCACTCAAGTGACATAATATATCGTATGAAACATGTGCGTAAATAAATGTTTATTCTGCGAATGTGATTACGCAACCCTTCACATTCGTGGAATGAATTTTACGCACTAGTTTCATAATATACTATTTTTACATTTGTTTTTGCACTTTTGTCATGTAGTTTGTACCCAAATACTCCACTCTCAATCCCTAACATAGTAAAAAACAGTTACATTTGAAAGTACGTATTATTTTGCGATTAAGAATCTTGAAAGGGATATAACATACGTTGCCTGTGTTTTTCTTTCACCGTATGCACAATAATAATGCATAGCAGCTGCAGACAGCGTGGTCCCAGGATCGTACAGCGATGAAGGATTAAATGCGTGGGTGAGATCAAGTTAATCCAAGTTGCACTATTAAGAATTAATTTATTGCACAATTTCACTACAACTCGCGGCCGGTACTTCTTCGAACCGCGGTATGGAGAAGTTCCATCGAATTTATAGTTATAAATTTATTAAATACTAATTTATTAGAAAATATACGCTCAGTGCACGAAGATCTGAAAAGATCTGCAGCTCCGATGCTGCGAAACGGAATATCCAAAACACGATTCGTCTCGGAACAAATTTTGGATATCAGAGCGAAGAACAGGTATTCTTAATGCGAGGTCCACACGTGGAATCTACTTTTCCGGAACTCGGGTTCCTAGAATTCGGAGAAGACGGAAGTAAGATCCGCTTATCGGCAGATAAAGGGATTAAATTTAAAGGGTTACGAGGCGCGAAAATATGAATGTAGAGCGCGTACACTATTACATAGCGTAGACTGGAGTTCACGCGCGAACTCGAGAGATGGCGCTACATTGTCGCTTTAGCCGCTTTCAGTCGACGACAATTTCGTACATATGTCAACAGCCTGTTCTTACAAAAAATTCTTTTATATGCGAATTATATAGGTTTTTGACGAGCTTTCACGTAAAAATATCAATGAAATAAAATATCTACATTAAGAATACGAAATCGAAGTTGCAAATATTTGTAAACGTTTTCTCAAAAAGTGCCGGGTTAAAATAAACTTAGAATTCCATTTAAAACTAAACTGTAGATTAAAATGTAAATTCTAGGTTTATTTATATTCAACATTCAATTTTATTTTGTTGAATTATTTGAAAGTGTTTAAAGTATAACATTAACTTGATCAATTGAAGCAAATACAGCAATTTAAACACAAACAGAAAATTCTCGTTCCATATTTTTTTAACAAAACATTTACCGACAGTCTTTTCCTTAGTTTGAGGAATGTTAGGTAAATTTTTCAAAATCATAACATTTCTGTGGTTGAAGGTAAGGGCATTAGTTACAAAATAAATAAAAAATGTTTAGAATACGACCATTTCTAACGAAGATACGCAACATTCAAAATGGGGAACAGAAGGCCCCTGAATTACACGGTTTCACATGGGATTCATGGGACTTTATTTTTTAATGTTCCGTTTAAACTCACTTTTCAGATGTAACATTTTCTAGACCCAAAACTTTACTTCCACATCGTGAAAGTTTATGAAAAATCCTCTTCTCACAGAATTTGTAATTAATTTTTAACTCGGCACTTTTTGAGAAAAACGTTTACAAATATTTAAAACTTCGATTTCATATTCTTAATGTAGATATTTTATTCAATTGATGTTTTTACGTGAATGCTCGTCAAAAAAACTATGAAATTGACATATAAAAGAATATTTTTTCTGATTTTTCGTCAGAAGAAGCAATGTATGATAAAACTCTTTCGAGATTCCGCAAAATAATACGTACTTTCAAAAGTAACTTTTTTTCCTATGTTAGGGATTGAGAGTAGAGTATTTGAGTATAAACTACATGATAAACGTGCAAAAACAATGTAGAAAAATATTTTTCTTACAGGGGTATGCTTGGCGTGAAATGCCCCATATGTACATACGTAGATAGCATGTTGTGTAATTTCTTAAATTTCATTTTAATAATTTATTCCAAATTTTTAAAAAAACAATTTTTGAAAGGAATTTTTAATTCTTGAAATATACATTTTAAATCAATTGAAGGTAATTGTTGCAACTTATTTATACGAATATAACGTAAAAAGAAATTTAAACGTGTTTTCTTTACTTTTATTTACGCGAATCATTATTATCAATTACAAAAATGATTAGATAAATATATAGATAATAAGTTTTCTAAATTAGTACTAAAAAATAAATAATTTTTAAAAGTTAGAAAAATATCTCCAAAATGTTTTAACTTCTTCTTTATCAGCAAAAAAAAAAACAAAAAATAATCGGTAATAATACTTTTTACCGCTACAAAATGCTCACCTATGTTATGCAAAATGATTTGTCACTATAATGCAATTATACTATTTCCAATACTTTAAATGTTATGATTATAAAATCCTTTTAACGAAACATTAACAAATGCTTAAAAATAATTGAAATTAACAAACGCCACGACGACTTTATGAAAGTGATAATAAAAAGATAACGCATTTTCTAAATTAGTAGTGATACAAATGTTTGGTAAAATTTTTATAAAATTTGTACACAGCGTTTACAAAGAATTAATTCTATAACACTTTAAAAAGTTAGGAGTCCAAACCGGGTACCTCCACCTGGGGTGGGTGAACCCGGGACCGCTTCCTTTTGCCGTTTTTCATAGTATCAAGGCTTCCTGAAGCCTTGCTGCGACGAATAACGTTATCCAGGGGGTAGGACGAGGACCTGTAAGGGCTAACTAAAGGTAGCCCGATCACTGTGCGACCCCCATAAAAAAATAACAAAAAAATCATTAGTTTAGGTCGCATTAACCCATTAATACATAAAATTTATAACAATTTAGAAAAGTATCGCAAATTTCTTCCACATTGGAGAAACTTCGAATGGTCTTATCGCAGACGGGTCCGGAACTTATTTTCTCTAACAAAATTTGTGGACCATTAATATTTAAGTCTTTCACGTTTTTTAAAAATTCCGGTTTTATAAAGTTGGAAGCTATTAATCGAAATAATTTTACACTTCGCGGATGAAGTTCGTATATCCGAACTTTTTCAGACTGAAAATTATCGTTGAATTTATTGAAGAATTTCAAAAGGAAAATTACTAATTTAGAAAAAGGGTTATTGTTCTAATGTCGTTGTGGTGTTTTCTATTTTTAATTATTTTTAAGAATTTTTTGAACAATTCAATTATTGGCCAATAGATACGTGTAAATGCTTTAATTACAAATAATTGTGTATATCAGCGCATATTAATTTGATTTTTTGCGGCTAGAGAAGAAGCAACATTGTGGCAATATTTTCTTATTTTAGATATTGAGATTTATTCATTTCAAAGTATAAATGTAATTTCGTTTGTAAAGAAATTATTGTATAAACATTTTATAAAGTTTATTTATCTGGAGAATTTTTTCAAAATTGTATAAAATTTGTGGATTCATATAAAAACTTTATCGAAACTTTATAAAGTGTTATAAAATTGATTCTTTGTAAACGTTATGTACAAATTTTATAAAAATTAGATTTAATAGTTATAACATTTAAAGTAGTGTCAGTCGACTCTGACTTCCGGAAACATTTGAGAGCACTCTTAAATCCGCGCAATGGGATAGTCGGGAAAATTGTTGGAAGTGCGGACAACGAGGGCATAATCGTTTCCAATGTCGGAACGAGCCAAAGACTTTTTACACCAGGTGCGGGAAAAATGGCGTCCTCTCTAGCGACTTCCGATGCGATTTGGGAAACGCCCGCAGAGTCAGGGGACAGCCGCAACCCTCGGGCTCCAAGATGCCGACCCGCGGCCGCACTTACCAATAGAGATTCGAGGGTCTGTATACCAAGCGCTCCTCGATACTGACGCCGCAGAATCTTACACCAGCTGCCGTATTGGCCAGATATGCACCAGCCGGGGCCAACCGCTTCGGCCATCCGTACCCATCACCGGGACCATGCACCTCGACGTGCGCATCGGACAGCGTAAGGTTAAACACCCGTTTTCGATCCTTTCTAATTTGCAAAGCGAGTTGGTCCTAGGCGTGGACCTACGGACCACCCTAGGGGTCGAACTGAGTTTGTTAGAATATGTGAATATTTTAACATACAAAACAAAATATAATATCAATCATATGTTTATTATTATTGCGCCGTCCCTGTTGAGGAATTCGGGAGAATTCTTATACGCCTTTCGTCGCGGTAATATGTGTACGTGAGCTACGTATGTATAAGTATGTTTTCATTAATACTTTGAGTTTATCGAAAAAGTTAGTCAGTCGAGCCATTGTCGTCGTCGAATTACAACATGGCATGTTAATCTATTTTTCGTTAATTATTTCATTTTTGCTTACGCCAAGGATGTACTTCTCGAGAACCCTTTTTCGTTTAGTTATATTCAATAAACATGCCATTTAAATATTCATGTGTGTGAACTTTTTCCTAACTACCTCTTACAATAAAAATTCCAACATGGTAGCAGAGCGTGGTTCCATAAAAAAAAAAAGGATAAATTATAAACTGAAAAATAATGGTGAAAAATCAAGTGAAAATTAGTGCGCTAATCAACAATAAAAATTTAGTGAATCATAAATCACAGTAAGAGGTCGATGCAATTGGATTTAAATTCTACACATGTGGTGATTAACATGAAGATTGTTCAGGCACGTGGCCATTTTGAAGAAGCACATGTCTGCTAAATCAGAGATTTTTCAACTCCAAATTCCAGAAGACAGTACAGCAGTCGACAAGTTAGTTGAAGATTTGAAAAGTGACGACTACAAATTATCTAAAGATGATAGAAATTATTTAAGAAAAATATTTCTAAAAGTTTAAAAAAAAACAACGATTCTAAAAATTGAAATCAACAAAATTATAAAAATCAAGGAAGCTGAAAAAATGGCTAAGCAAGCAAAAATAGACGACGTAAATATTCTTGTGTTCGATGGAATAAATTTTTCAAGTTGGAAATTTCGACTTATGAATCTCCTGGAGTACAAAGAATGTAATGAACCTGCAACAAGAGCACAAGTAGAAACCGACGATGCAGCAAAGTGGAAGAAGATGGACCTAAAAGCAAAAACAATTTTAATTGGTACTGTCTCCGACAAACAAATTGAATATATAAGTGAGTGCAAAACAACTTTTGAGATGCTATCCAAGTTGCAGAAAATCTACTCAACCCAGTCAACATCGCTACAAATTATAAATAGAGGAAAACTGGAAGAAGTGAAACTAAAAAACTATAACAACGTTGAAGATTTTTTTGTGGAGTTCGAGAAAGCGTGTAATGAATTAAAAGCAGCTGGTGGAACATTAAAAGAAGAAGAAAAAATGAGATATTTGATAAAAGCTCTACCTTCAAGTTACTGTTATATCGGTGACTTTATTGATTTAGTGCCAGAGGACCAGAGAACAGTGGAATATGTGAAAACAAAAATTAAAGATGTTAGTTTAAATAAAAGCGATAGTGAAAAAAAGGCAAATGTAAGTGGGTTTACTACAAAAACGAAAGGGAACTGTCACCAGTGTGGACAAGCTGGTCACTATCAAAATACCTGCGGGCAAGGACAAAATCTTAATCGTGGAAGAGGTGTACAACGAGGCTACGGCAGAGGAGCTCATTACAGTCAGAACAGAGGAGCTCAGTATTCGAACCACAGAGGTCAACCAGGGTCATCGAGGGGCCGAAGCAGAGGATCATTTCAACGTGGTTATGATCGAGGAAGAGGTCAAGGTCATCAAGGAAGAGGTCAAGGTCATCAGGACAGAGGTTCGTCCTATGAGCAAAACACCGGGTCGTCGCAAGAAACGTGGACAACGCAAGTAATTAAAGCTAACGTTAACGAGTTAGAGACTGTAAGTGATCGTGAAAATAATTATGAGATTGAGTGGCTATTAGATAGCGGTTGTACTGACCATATTGTAAATAACGATGATTATTTTTATAATTGCACTGATTTGGAAAATCATGTTAACGTTAAATTGCCAGATGGTAAAATTTTAAAAGCGACAAAAATAGGTACAGTTAAAACTGTGTTTAAGACGTATTATAACGAAGTAGAAGTAAATTTGAAAAATGTTTATTTTGTGGATGGCATAAAAAAGAATCTATTAAGCTCCTCAAAAATAACTGAAAATAACACTATTGTAGCAAGATATCAGAATGCAAAAATCTATAATAATGATAGAAAATTAATAGCTGTTGCTAATAAAATTAATGGTTTATATGTAATGAAAAGTTTCTTGTATAATGATGAGGAAAAATGCGTTCTTACAAATACAATAAAATTATCTAATAAAGAGAAATGGCATAGAGCTTTAGGTCATGTAAATTTTCAATATTTGACTAGATTGGTAAACGACAAATTAGTAGAAGGATTGCCAGAAAAATTAGAAAATGATTTCATAAATTGTGCGAATTGCATACAAAGTAAAATGGCTAATGTACCGTTTAAAAATGAGCGGACTGTATCTACTGAAATATTAGAATTAATACACACCGACTTAAATGGTCCACATAGAATTGCCGGTTATGGTGGAGAAAAGTATTTTTTAACTTTTATAGACGATTACAGCAAATGCACTAAAATTTATTGCATTAAAAGCAAATCAGAAACTGCAAGTCGCTTTATTGAGTTTGTAAACTTAGTTGAAAATCAGTTAGGTAAAAGAATAAAAAAATTTAGATGTGACAACGGTAAAGAATATCTAAATAGCGAAATTTATAACTTTGTCAGAGATAAGGGAATTGAATTATTACCATGTCCTCCGTATGTTCATGAATTAAACGGAGTCGCTGAAAGATACAATAGGTCTGCAATGGATATAGGTAGATGTTTAGCAAAAGAAGCGAAAATTAATCACAGGTATTGGCCTGAATTCATAAAAACAGTCGCTTATTTGAAAAACCGTTCAATAGCTAATACTACAGAAAACAAAACTCCATATGAGATATTTTTTGGCAAAAAACCTAATGTGAAACATTTAAAAATTTATGGAAGTAGGGTTTTTGTAAGACTACCCGAAATTCTACGAAAAACTAAATGGGATGACAAAGCGAAAGTAGGTGTAGTTGTATTGGTAGGTGTACTGGTAGGTTATAATGAAAATAGCTATAGAGTTCTTGTAAATAATAGAATAATCAATGCTAGGCATGTTAGAGTAGTTGAAGAAGGTACAGAATTAATTTGTGTAGAGAAAAACAACGACAATGATAATTTCATAAATGTAGGGTTAGAAAATGAAACTAACGAAGAGTATAATGTGCCTGAAAATGAAACAAATCAGAAAGATGTGGATGAGGAAGCTGAGGTTGATAATGATGTCGATGAAGAATTAATAAAAAATAACGAATCAAATGTTTCACAAGATGCAAGCGAAGCATCAACAAAACAAAGAGTTTCAAATAGACAGAAAAAACCTGTAATTAGATATGGAGATCCTGTAACACATTATATTTACATAAATTATACTAATGCGAATGTACCAAATACGTTTGAGGAAGCGATTAATTCGGAGGAAGCTAGTAATTGGAAAAAGGCTATGAATTCAGAAATAGAAAGTCTAAAGAAAAATAAAACGTGGTCTGTCGTCGATAAACCGAATGAAAAAAAAATTGTAGATGTAAAATGGATTTATAAAAAGAAAAGTGATAATACATATAAAGCTAGGCTAGTGGCTAGGGGTTTTCAACAAAGAGACTATCTTGAAAATGTTTATTCGCCAGTAGGCAAAATGCAGACATTAAAAATTTTACTTTTTTAAAATTTTTGGCTGTAAAATATGATCTAAAAAATGCAAGATTGTATGATACTCCCATGGAGACAAATTTAAAACTAGAACAAGCAATAGAAGTTGATGAGCGAATAAAATACAGAAACTTAATCGGCGAACTATTATACATTAGCACGGGCACTAGGCCAGACGTTGCGTATAGCGTAAATTACTTAAGCAGATTTCAAAACTGCTACAATCAAACGCATTTTAAATATGCTTTGAGAATTTTAAAATATTTATACAAGACTAGAGATCTAAAATTGACCTATTCGGATAAAAATGTAAAAGGTGAGCAAATGGACTGTATGGTTGATTCGGACTATGCAGGCGATAATATTGATCGAAAATCTACATCTGGATTCGTAATAAGATTATATAATAATGTTGTTTATTGGAAAACACGTAAACAAAATACAGTTACTAAGTGCTCAACTTTTGCAGAGTATACTGCTATGTCAGAAGCAGTAACAGAAGTGTTATTTTTAAGAAATCTGTTAAACGAGTCTTTCGTATTGAATATTAACAAACCGATAAAAATGTATGAGGACAACTCAGGCGTTATTGCGATAGCTAAATTTGGTAATTACACTAAGAACTCAAAACACATCGAAGTGCAATATCACTATATTAACGAGAACTATGAAAAGGGTGTAATAGATATTGTCAAAGTTGCGTCAGAATCAAATTTAGCGGATATTCTAACAAAAAGTTTAGATAAAACAAAATTTACTAAAAATAGGAAAGCACTAAGATTAATTTAATTTATTTGATTTATATAAAAATTAGATAATTCGGAAAAGCACATTGTAAACCGAAAAAGCGAAATTCTGCGAAATGAACATTATTGATTTAAGATGTTAAAAATTCAGGGAGGCGTGTTAGAATATGTGAATATTTTAACATACAAAACAAAATATAATATCAATCATATGTTTATTATTATTGCGCCGTCCCTGTTGAGGAATTCGGGAGAATTCTTATACGCCTTTCGTCGCGGTAATATGTGTACGTGAGCTACGTATGTATAAGTATGTTTTCATTAATACTTTGAGTTTATCGAAAAAGTTAGTCAGTCGAGCCATTGTCGTCGTCGAATTACAACATGGCATGTTAATCTATTTTTCGTTAATTATTTCATTTTTGCTTACGCCAAGGATGTACTTCTCGAGAACCCTTTTTCGTTTAGTTATATTCAATAAACATGCCATTTAAATATTCATGTGTGTGAACTTTTTCCTAACTACCTCTTACAATAAAAATTCCAACTTAAGTTATCCAAATTAAGTTATCCGCCAGACTTACTGCACGAGCCCCAAGGTCTCGTTGTGCTCCGTGACCGAGTTACGAGGTCTGAATAGTGTGCAGCAGGACCGTTTGCGAGCATTTCTGGACAGGGAACTGCCGCGGGTTCAAGGCCGGCCTGTGAACACGAGATCTGTCCGCAGCCCGGTACATTCCCAGTTAAACACCGGTACAGGCCCCGTAATCCCGCAATGCAGGAAACCGTGAGGTCGCCGCCATGGAAGCCGCCGGAGTGATCGAGCCATCATCCGGACCATGGAGCTCTTCGGTAGTGATTGTGCGTAAAAAGTCCGGACAACCGCGATACTGTATTGACTTCCGAAAAGTGAATAACGTCACCATTAAAGACGCGTACCCGTTACCGTATATACAGGCCACACTGGACAAACTCCGAGGGGCGCGATATTTGACCATGCTTGCAATTAACTTACTTTATGTATAAATATATGAATGAGAAAATATATATGTGAAAAAAAATTCTAGTTAACGAAATTTATTATTAATAGGAAAATTCTCGTTACAAAATGGCGACCGTGATAGCACTCGTTGTTAGTGACTGCCACTACTATCAGCTTGAGTTCTGACAAATAAAAATAATGTGGGTTCTGAAAAATAAAATAAATAAAATTAATGAATAAGAGTAATTTTTTTTCAGAAATAAACAGTTACGAAATAAATTTTTTTTTTTTTTGGAAATAATATCTTTTCAGAAATAAACAGTTATGAAATAAATTTTGAAAAAGTATTTTTTCAGAAATAAACAGTTATGAAATAAATTTTGTTTTTTTTTTGAAATAATGGTTTTCCAGAAATAAGCAGTAATGAAATAACTTTTGTTTTTTTTGGAAATAATTTTTTTTCAGAAATAAACATTTATGAAATAAATTTTGTTTTTTTTTTAATACTTTTTTTTTCAGAAATAAACATTTATGAAAAAAATTAAAATTTTTTGGAGGAAATTCGTTAGTAGATATAATAATACAAACGTGTTTATTTACCGAATGATAGAGAACTCGGGTTAGAAGTTGTTGCGACTGGGAAAGATAATTTAAGTATTAGAAATAAGTCGTAGAATTAAGTAAAAATATTATGATATAATAATTATTGTATAACAGGTTATTAATGAATTATGTGCATGTATGATACGAAATTGAATTTTTTTGTGTTGGTTAATAACATTTTTTTGGTGGTATTAAAGAGGGGTATATATAATGTGTTATCGAGGAAAATAAAATCATGATAGGGACTTGTGCAGAATAGCGCGACTTGTGCAGATTATGGTGACGTGTCACGATTATGGTGACGTGTGCAGATTATGGTGACGTGTGTTTAGCTGGATGGTGGAAAGAATCATTGTCACAGTGTAGACAACGTAGGATAGGTTAGAATTATACCATTGGTGAATATTTAGTTTTACGAATAATTTTTTTTTTGTTAAAATTGGGTTAGTGACTAGATGAGCTTATTAGAAAAAAAATAAAAATGGCGATCGATGTGAAAGAGCACATGGCAAAGATGCGGGTGATTTTTCAAAATTCTAGAGAGTTGCGACGGGTACGGTAGAGTGTGTGGGAATTAGATCCGATCCAAGTTATCCAACAACTACACCCAGAGAACTGTGTCGCCATCTTT
The DNA here is from genome assembly GCA_030407085.1 of Trichopria drosophilae. NCBI lineage: Eukaryota > Metazoa > Arthropoda > Insecta > Hymenoptera > Diapriidae > Trichopria > Trichopria drosophilae. Next base: position 132,293,904 of record CM059582.1, on the reverse strand, counting down.
TCGCGGGCCTGTGCACGCTAAGATCGCAAGGTTCCTAGCGTGTACTTGCGGCGCTGCGGACGGGCATTTTCTCAACGGATCTGTGCGATTCTAGTACGTGCTGCTTCCATGGATAAAGGAAACGGCGCGCGTGAACTAGAGTCACGGGAGTGATCCTACAGTTACACCAGTGCACTCCATGCTACTTCCCCCACCCGGCTGTGATAAATTCGCTCAGAGTCCGTGACAATTTTTCAAGAGTGCCGTAGGATATTTTGACTACGCCGCCATTGTGATTTACGCGCTGTGTTTTTGAGAATAAAACATTATTCGTAGGTTTAATGTATCAATGGTATAAATTAACGTATCAATAAATATAGTTATAACTTTATTTAAGGCAATATTTACTTTTTTTGGTCTTACTTGTTAGCGTCGAGGCCATCATTTTTACCTATGAAACCGAAAGAAACATACATACAGCTTCATTAGCCACCAGATTCATTTGTAATAAAAGTATCTTAAATTTGAGAAAAGTTTCTTAAATTTAATAAAAGTTTTTAAAATGTAATAAAAATTTTCTTAAATATAACAACACGTTTTTTTTACACCGCAGGACACTCGAGAGCTCGTGAATCTTTTGTACAAGTGCACCATTCTAATTTACGCCCGCGTGGCGTGGACAAAATATCCTACGGCACCCTTGAAAAATTGTCACGGACTCTATGCAAATCTATCACAGCCGGGTGGGGGAAGTAGCATGGAGTGCACTGGTGTAACTGTAGGATCACTCCCGTGACTCTAGTTCACGCGCGCCGTTTCCTGTATCCATGGAAGCAGCACGTACTAGAATCGCACAGATCCGTTGAGAAAATGCCCGTCCGCAGCGCTGCAAGTACACGCTAGGAACCTTGCGATCTTAACGTGCACGGGCCCGCGAAACGATGGCGACACAGTTCTCTGGGTGTAGACAAGCAGGGGTTGAGTTCAACGGGGTCGACAAAATTCTGAGGGATAGGCTATTAAGAGTGGAGTTAATAGCAGCGGATAGGAGGTTAGAGGTACCGTGGTATCCTGAATGGGATGAGAGGGGGGTAGATACACCGGCAACAACGGCGACACTACTCCTGGAAGAATCGGATGGGGAGTAATGGTTAGGAGCTAAACCGAGGGGTAGGGGCGTCCCAAAAAGAAAATTTTTAGCGACAATGTGCGAGAAGAGGGAGAGGAATATGATTGTCAGAGTGAGGCAGCCGAAACTGATGAAGTAAGTAATTCCGGGAAAGTCAAGTACTACTTCAAGTCAACCCTTTAAGACTATTACGACTTCCACCACTACTTCAACAACTGTGACGGTAACGACTCCGGTAAACTCGAAAAAAATGGTCACTGCAACAACCAAAAGTGTAGGACCGCTCATGTGTAGGTATATTCAGGATAATCAAACATGGTATCAAATTATGGTCCAATATCCTGAAGTGGCTAGGGTACGGGTTCATGAACCCCAACGTAGCCATTTACCATTGCGACATAGTGCGAGCTATAGAGGACGCCGAGATGAAGAAGAATAGTCTAGCAGGAGTGAGGGTGGCGACGTAGATAGGGAAAGACGGGTAGATAATTTAGATCAGCCCAGAAGGATTAGGTATGGCGACAGAGAGGGGCGTAGAAATAGAGACGATGAGGATAGAGACAGGGATGTAGATAGACGGACACGTGGAAGCAACGACGGGCAGTCTAGGCGGAGTAGGGATGATGAGTTTGAGAGAGATAGTCTGCCAAGTAGTAGAGGGACAGGTAGAAGTAGCGTGCGGGTAAAACGATTAATGGACTATGATTACTCCAGTGATGAGAACTCCGGTCATAGCCATAGAGAAGTGTCGGTTCGGCGTCGCCGAAGTAATGCAGAAGTAGATAGGGATAGTCGCTGCATTAAAGTTTTGCGAGAATGGGGGTTGCGATTTACAGGTGACGAAAAAGAGTCGGCCGAGGATTTCTTAGCTCGTTTAGAAGATTGTAGGGAGCAGTCGGAGTTTAGCGACAGAGAGCTATTGAGAGCGATTCCCTGCATCTTTCACCGAAGTGCAAGTCGATGGTTCCGTACTGCCCAATATGATTTCCGGACTTGGCGGGAATTTTCGAAAGCATTCCGTCAGTTCTTTGTCGGGGAGGTAAACGAAGAGGATCCATAAGACGAGCTGAAGAGCCGAACACAGGGTAAGAAAGAAACAATTGGATCTTTCATATCCTGCTATTATCAGCTACTTCAAAAGACCGCCCTCACTCGACAAACAATACTACGCATAGTATTCCGCAATTTAACTCCGGAATACAGAGCCTATTTGGCTGAAAAGGAGATTGAGGATTTCTCAACATTAGAGAGATGGGGCAGGAGATATGAACGGTTGCGCGATACGGACAAACAATACAGGGAACCGCCACCCAAAGAGAGGACACGACTTCCAGGCAGTGCGTATGTGCGAGGAACTGGCCCCGTACCTATTTCTGCGGTAAGGGAGGAATTACCGTCGAGAGAGGAGAAAGTAGCGAGTGTCCACCTATCCGATAGCACTTCCGGATCTGGACCAAATACTTCGCTAAATAAGAAAAAGTCCAGGAAAACGAAGAAAAAAGAAACAGGTAGAGACCAGGCTCCCCCTACACATGTCAATACGGCCGACGAAATACCCGAGAGGCCGGTAAGAGCAGCATGGAATGTGGATAAACGAAACAGCTCAGCAGAAGTTCCTAGGGCCCCTCTACCAATGAGTGTACCAATGAATAGACCGCCGAGGTCATCAGGATCTTGGCAGCCTCGAAACCATTGGGAGGGAAACTCGACGGAACTTCCAGGTTACTGTCGAGATAGGGGAGGTGAAGCTCCTAGGTAGTCGGGACGGCCGCTGAGAAATAACCGGATGCCACCTGGATTGGGGTCACCGGGGATCGGTGCATGTTATCATTGCCAGGCTGTAGGACATCGGGCCTCGATGTGCCCTAGCCGTCCCTGCTTTACCTGCCACCAAGTAGGGCACAGATCGGCTGAGTGTCCTCATCGCGTTTGCTTCTCGTGTCAACAGCCAGGACACTCAGCTTATGCTTGCCCGACAAAACCCTGGGGATCCTCTCACCTACTTGAAAGATGTCAGGTGTGTGAAACTTCGGGTAACCCTTTTTCATCGTGTATACCTTGCACTCCCCTACGTGAGAAATGGGGAAACGAGAAAGCCGGAGGGCTATCCAAACCCATGCCCTCCACGACCAATCAACGGGGTTAGAGAAAGAAAAAATAGTGAGCCGAGGGAAAGGAGAGTTAGCGACTAGAGAGAAAGAAGTGGTGATACCCTCGGAGATAGAACGAGAAACCGCGATAGCGGCAATAGAGAGCAGGTGTTTTATAGAGGTAAAAATAGGGGGAAATGCAGTGTTGGCGATGCACGATAGTGGAGCAATGGTCTCCATCATCGGCCTTATCCTGGCCGAAAAATTCAAGGCTCGACTACGTCCCTCTCAGACTGTAATGCGAAGCGTTTCTGGCTAGGTGACGCCCTTTCTGGGAATATTGGCGATGCAGGTGGAAATAGATGGGCACGTCAACGAAATCGAATTTAGAGCAAACAACGCAGTATCATGTGATTTGATACTAAGAATGGACTTTGGTGAAATTTTCGACTTGGATGTGCGACAGGGTAGAAGGCAGTGGAGAGTACAAGAGGGTCCGTGGCATGCGTTTAGTAACAAATTGACGGGAAAATCAGATATTCATGTAGAGTGTGCAGGTATATGTGAGCTGAGCAAGACACAAGAAGAGAGAGTAAGAGAGATAGTAGACAAGATGTTAGGTGGCGACCAGGTAGGATTAGAGAAAACACCCTTGATAGTGCATCATATTAATGTGGAGGGCGCGGCCCCAATCAAGCATAGGCCTCGCCGCATGTCACCTATTATGCTTTAGAAAGCGCAAGAAGAAGTGAGAGAATTAGATGAGAGAGGAGTAATAGAGAGATCGGCCAGTGATTGGAGTATTGCTCCCATCCTAGTAAAAAAATCGGATGGTAGCATAAGAATGTGTATAGATTATCGGGATTTAAACAATGTCACCAGCAAAGATGCCTATCCAATACCCAACATGGGTTCTATATTGGATAAATTAAGGCGGGCTCAATATTTATCTAAGATAGACCTAAGACAGGCGTACTACCACGTTGCGATGGATCCCGAAAGCAAAAGTATACTGCTTTTGCAGTTCCGGGATCGGGTCTATGGCAATTCACAAGGATGCCGTTTGGGTTAACGAATGCCCCAATGACCTTTCAGCGACTAATTGACGCATTGTTTGGGCCAGAATTTGAACCCCACATATTTGGGTACCTGGATGACATAATTATTGCGACGGAAGGGTTTGAGGAACATTAACATTGGCTGGAATCAGTCTTAGGGAAGCTAGTACAAGCCGGATTAATAGTAAATAGCGACAAGTGTGAGTTCGGGTGCTCGCGCGTAGCCTATCTGGGGTTTGTGTTGGATAGAAAGGGACTGCGCCCAGACACCGATAAGGTAAAACCGGTGTTGGAATATCCGGTGGCGCGCACCGTGAAGCAGCTCCGGAGATTCCTCGGTATGATAGCGTGGTACTCCCGCTTCCTGGACAAGGATGCGGAAGTTAAAGTACCCCTAGTGAAACTATTACGAAAGTGACAACCATGGAAATGGGAGGAGGAGCAGGAAGAAGCCTTTATCAAATTCAAATCCCAGTTAGCCACAGCTCCCGTGTTAGCCAGACCGGATTTTCAGAAGTCATTTACCGTTCAGTGCGAGGCCAGCGGATTTGCCTTAGGCGCGGTTTTGACCCAGGAGCACGACGACGGAGAGCATCCAATCGTCTACATTAGTAAAGTACTAAGTACTCCAGAGAGGAACTATACCACGACCGAACGAGAATGCGAGGAACGAATGCGACGGGTGTCGATAGTGGTGTGCTCTGTTCTTTTTTGTGTGTTAGTGTGGCGACAAGGTGGAGTAGCGGAGGTAGCCGAGGCCGAGGAATTAAGCAGCAGAAGGCGACTCGGAAAGAAGGTAAGGGTGTCAATTTGCGACGCATAGAAAGTGAGAGAGAGAGAGAGAGAGAGAGAGTGCGAGAGAGAAAGCGCGCGAAATAAGTGCCGAGAAAGTTGACGGGAGTGGCGAAAATCTGGCGACAAAGGGGGCGACGGGTTAACCTTGACCCGACCGCTCCAAATCGTGTGGTGATAAAGCCCCTTTAATGACAGGTGGACCAGTCCTGCCTTTCGGTTTGCGACAAGTGTGACAGTGGGGGGGGGGGGTGATGGGTTAGCCGGCAGCCAGGCCGTGAGTGTCGGGTGTTGGGTGGGGCAACCCCCCCCCCCATTGGGGGAGTAGAAGACACTGTAATTGCGACAAAGCTGGCGGTGGGTAGGACGGGTGAACCGTGTCCCCAGCCCCTGGAAAGAGTGTTGGTGCCTAGTGGTGGTACAGCAAAATTCGCCTTCGGAGGAAGTCCGGACAAATTAGGAGTGCGGGGATAACTTAATGACATAATTTGATACTGTGTAATTAACTTACTTTATGTATAAAAATATGAATGAGAAAATATATATGTGAAAAAAAATTCTAGTTAACGAAATTTATTATTAATAGGAAAATTCTCGTTACACCTGGACGATATTGTGATCATAAGTGACTCCTTGGACAAACATGTCGAATTACTAAGTGAGGTTTTCCACCGGCTAACAGCCGCGAAGCTGCGAATTAATCCGGAAAAGTGTTAGTTCGTGCAGGACTCTTTGCGGTATTGGGACACGTAATCGACAAGGACGGTATCCGAACCGATCCGGAAAAAGTTAGTGCCGTGACCAACATGCCTGCTCCGCGTACCACCAAGGCTGTCCGTCAGTTATTGGGAATGGCTTTGTGGTACCGGCGTTTCATCGCCGATTTTTCAAAAATCGCTAAACCGCTCACCACCCTCTTGCGAAAAAACAGTCATTGGTCGGGGGTACGCAGAAAGAAAAGGCGTTCCAGACGTTAAAAACGTGCCTTACGTCCGTCCCGGAATTCAAGCGACTGTTCACACTTCAAAACGACGCGTCTAACAACGGACCCCTTTTTGACCAATTTGTGTTGACCCAGACAATCGATGACGGTGAGCGACCAATCCGGTACGGGTCAAGGTCACTCCGTGGTGCCGAACCGAACTACACTCTGATGGAAAAAGAATGTTTTGCGGTGGTATGGGGTATCCGACAGGCTCGTCCATACCTAGAAGGATACAAGTTCCTAAAGTGGTTAGAGACGTTAGACAATCCGTTCGGTCGACTGGCCCACTAGGCTCTCGAGATGCAGCAGTACGATTTCGATGTGCAATACCGAAAAGATACGTCGAACTGCGTCGCCGACGCCCTCTCACGACAGCCGTTTTGCGAGATCCGCGCCTGGTACGATACCAAGTAACGTGCAACGCAACGAAATCCCGCCGCCGACAAAGAATACCGTATCATCGAATCGAATTTGTTCCGCCGGATGCCGCATTCGTTCAATAAAAAAGCCGACGACGAGTGGAAGCTGTGTGTACCTCCGCAAGGACGCTCCGATGTGTTACGGGAATGCCATGATGCGCGAACTTCGGGCCATTTCGGCATCACGAAAACGATTCACCGAGTCTACCAGCATTACTACTGGCCGGGAAAATGTGCCGAGTTTAAGCCCTCGCAACAGGCTGCTCCGGGTTTGTTAAAATATACAGAAGTGACCTACTAGGGTGCGCAATAAAGTCCCTTTATGACATTCTAGTAACTACAAGTGTATGCATGCTTACAGGAACTCTCTTTCCTTTCTGAGAATACCGCTGTTTTCCGTGCCTACTTTACCGCTTAGTCACCCGTTAAAAATTTTTCGGCTACGCATCACATCATCGTACACAGTCATTATTTGGTTATCTATAGTCCCCCACATCGTTGTCACGTCCAGCTGATAGGACGTGGATTTTCCATTCTTTTCTACCTTATAAATTCCTATCTTCTTCCTTTGTTTTTTTTCTTGTGTTTATCTATCAGTCGACAAGTCGATTGATTACACGCGCCGTTATTTCGCACTTCCGGCGGCTCACTGTCATTGCATGAAATTAAAACAATAATAGCTTCATCTTAGCAGTCATAAATTGTAAGAAACTCTCAATAATTGTAGAGAAAAGGGACCACTGTGTTTGCGTATAGGGTGGTATCTGTTAATCATGTCACACGTGAACGACTGGACCTCCGAGTTGACACCGGAGGAGTTCCGAGGGGAATTGTCTCGGCGACTCCTGTCGACGGAAGGGACGGTCGAGGAGCTGCGGTTACGATTGAGCACCGCGACGCGTTTGCAACACGGGGGCACAGTGCTTTCGCAGACCATACCAGGTTCGGGATTAATGATCGAAGACGATACAGATCTCTTTGACGCCGCGCACGCGAACAGTACGCGAGTACGCGCTGCTCGATTACATTTCTCCGGAGTAAGGAAAAGGGAACAATCAGGTTAACTTCTCGGATGAGCCCCGCGGTAGGGGGGGGGGGGGGGGCATCGGGGCTACAGTAGAGGCGATATCGATGATAATATCCGGGACATAAAGGACGTAAAGATATCGATTTCCAAAACTACAGGGATAACTTCCGAAATGACATCGAGGGTAACTTCGGCGATAGATTTAGAGAGAATTCGCGACATCCCTCTATGGACCGCCGGTTTCCGTCCCATAGTAATAAGGAGCGTATCCCGGCAGTGCAAACTGCCTTTGATATTATGTCACGATGGGGGCTGAGGTTTTCTGGCCGATCGGGTGAGGATGGAATCGCGTTTTTAACTAGGCTTAACGAAGGTCGCATGATAGTACCGTTGCCGGATAGCGCCTTATTGAGTTGCTTGCCATTGTTCTTGGATGGCGTGGCCTTACAATGGTTTCGAGCTTCTCGTAAGGATTGGCTTAATTTTGAAGATTTCGAACGTGGCAGCGTCGATTTAGCGACCCCGACTTTCAAGAATCGTTACAGGAAGATAATCAACGTCGAACCCAGGGAGCTACGGAATCGGTCGCGGACTACCTAACGTGCATCCGTACCATAATGGGACGCGTCATACCGCTAATGCCAACCGGTGCAATGATTGATTGGGCGTTGCGGAATATGTTACCGCGGTTACAGATGCTGATTGATCGTGATACCATTCGTAACTAGGGCCAACTGGAAATGATTTCCATTCGATGAGAGAAATCTATTCTAAAAAAAATCTATTCTAAATCTTCTGGAGCACGATTTCGTTCCTTATAATAACCCAGGATATCTAAACACCCATTATGAACGTGAACCCGAGAGCGTACAACGTCCTTCGGACCGCGATTATGATTACTCCTGTTCGGAGAGAAGGTTGGGAGAAGGGGACGCGAAAGCGGCACGCGCTGAGGCTCGCTACGCAGAGGGCCGAGAGGGGTCACTCCAGAGTATAGTAGAAAATCACGGTCGTAGTATTGCAGAGTCTCCTTGGGAGGCGGATCGCGTAACGAATCCTTCGTGTGCGAGGGGAAATGATAGGTACGGTTCTCCATCCCCACCTAGTATGCAGGCCCGCTGCTGCCGTTGCGATCACAACTCGAAAGAAGACAACTTGGCCGCTTTGAACGTAACCCACCGAGAGTCGGAGAAGGTGACCGCTACAGCCGAACCGTCGCGGAATCACACCGTCACCCCACCACTGCGCTTCTCCTGCTATAACTGTTCGAAACCTAGCCATCGGTTCAATGAATGCCGGGAGGAAAAACGGTTATTCTGCTATCGCTGTGGCCGCCCGGGCGTAACTCGTATGCAATGCCCCGTGTGCCTTCCACCCGCGGAAGCACACAGTTACGCGTGCAAAGGATGTGGCAATCGAGTGGTCGGTACCGGTCGTTATCCCACGTGTCGGAGAAACTCGTCGGCGAGCCACTAAGCCCGGCTGAGGTGGCTCAAGAGAATCTGTCGGCCCTCCCGTTGCCCCGTACGGATGCGTTGAACCGAATAAACCAAACGCCTTCCCTGTTGTACATAATTCTTTGAATTCTCGGACGATCCATAGGAGTGTTAGTTGACAGTGGTGCTTCGCGCACTTTTCTCGGGACGCCCACACTATCTTTAATAGAACATTTGAGGTTACCTATTTTCCCGTCCCCCTATGCGTTGGTCAAAACCCCGCTGGAACAGACAGCTGTGAGCTCCAGTTATGTTAGGTTATCTATAGAAGTGGGCGGTCGAATTAAAGTGCTTGAGGCTTCACGTACTTCCCACCCTCGAATTTCTTTGTACCTTCGGCCTTGATGCCTTAAACCTATTCGCCATCAGTATCGATTTCGAATTTCGAACGTAGTTTTTTCAGGATCAGCCGTCGTTGAGGTTGCCTTTCGATTCACATCTTCGTGCTCCGGATTCCTTTGTCTTTCTTTGCGGATTGCAAATCCTTGATCACGAAGAACGTATCCAATTGCAGGTTTTCTTGCGAGGGGAAGTACCCCCGGCTAACCCCAACCCAGTTTTAACCCATCTTGCCGAACATGTAATAGACGTGCAAGGTGACCCGGCCATTCGACAGCGCGCATATCCCGTCTCCCACAGCGTAGAACAACATCTGTTCGCAGAAGTAGACAAAATGCTAGCCGCCGGAATTATAGAGCCCTCGCATAGCGAATGGTCGTCGCCAATCGTTATGGTCAAAAAGCCGAACGGAACATATCGGTTGTGCTTAGACCTCCGTCGCGTTAACGTAGTCTCAAAACGTGATGCGTATCCGCTACCTTTGATGGATAGCATACATTCAAAATTGTGTAAGGCCTGATATATTTGCACCTTGGATTTAAGCAAGGCATACTTCTAAGTACGCTTGGAAAGTAATAGTCGAGAAATTACCGCGTTCACGGTTCCTGGAAAGGGTCTCTTTCATTTCGTACGAATGCCGCATGGGCTTACGGGAGCACCCGCAACTTTCTAGAGATTAGTTGATAAGATAATCGGTCCAGAACTGGCTCCACATGCGTTTTCATATCTCGACGATATAATTATCGTGACGGATACAGTTCAGGAACATTTTCAGTGGCTACGTGTAGTATTACGACGACTTAGAGAGGCTAACTTAACGAATAACTTAGAGAAGAGCGAGTTCTGCCGTGAAAGCGTAAAATATCTCGGATTCGTAGTTAATTGGGAGGGGTTGCAAATAGATGAGGATAAAATTAAGCCTGTCCTGCTGTATCCTCAGCCGGTGAACCTCAAGCAAGTCCGTCGTTTCCTCGGCATAGCTTCATGGTATCGACGCTTCGTACCAAGTTTCGCATCCATCGTAGCTCCGTTAACCGTTCTCTTGAAAAGGAATCGAGCCTGGGAAAGGGGAGAAGAATAACAAACGGCATTTACCACCCTCTTAAACAAATTAAAATAAACACCTGTTTTAGTACGGCCGGATTTTTTCCTCCCCTATTGAAAACGGACGCTAGTACGGTCGGCCTCGGGGCAGTTTTGACTCAAACGCCGGACGGGGTAGAACACGTGATCGCGTATGCCAGTCGTACTCTAACGGACGCGGAGCGGAATTACAGCATTATCTGGGCAGTAGAGAAGTTTCGAGGTCATCTTGATGGTTACCGGTTCACGGTGATTACGGATCACCATAGTCTGCGTTGGATTCGTCGACTACACGGAAAGAAATTTTAGGCCATGATTGCCGAACTTTCCTGCTGTTTCAGCCTAACACTGTTAAGTAAGTCATATTAAGCTGTAGCGGCTTTGACGCCCAAGCCATTTTAGCCCGGCGCCTTAAGCAGACGTACTCTATCAGCAAGCAAGCAGTTCCTGCCGAACTTACCAGTAATATAAGCCTATTCTATGCGGCACGCCATGTCTTATTATATAATAGCAAGTTGTATTTGATTGGGGTTGACGGTTACGAGGGCCAGGTATCGCGCTCCATAGTTTTCTATAGAATAAACTAAAATACGTGCACTGGGTGATTAGGGTAGATTTTTATCCTATAAGGTATAGATATAAGGTAGAATATGGGTACCTACCCAGGTGGTTGGGGTTGGCGATTACGAGGTCCAGGTGTATATATATATATATATATATAAAAGCGCGCGGGCGTGCATGCGTGCGTCTGTGTGTGATTCCACTGAAGGGAATCCGATTTCGGAAAATATGATGGAAAAACTAGCTATTAGCTTTCAGTACAATTATATACAGGGTGGCCGATTTATCTGAAGACATCGAAATATCTCGAGAACTATGCACAGAATCAAAAAAGTTGTCGGATGAAAGTTGTTCGACACGAAGGGGGGCATCCAGTGATAATTAAATTTACCCCCTCCCCCATCCCCTGGAGGTGGAGTGGGGGCAAAAACAATAAAACTTAAATAGGAACCCCCATTTTTTATTGCAGATTTGGATTCTCCGGAAAAAAGTACACGAATTTGACCAAGGAGCTATTTCATTTTGGTTCACAGGTGGCGCTGTAATCGATAAAAATCCAAATTTATCCGAAGACATTGAAATACCTCGAGTATATACAGTACCGCTCAAAAGTATGAGCTCACCCTTGCGGAATTTTGGCAAAATTAAAATGTTGATATCTCATCGCCAACTTAACGTATGGGAAAAATAAGAAAAGAGAATTAAAGAGGAGAATTTCAGCTTATCATTCGCGGTGGTTTCATTTCTATATATACATTTCTCTATGAACTATGCTCGATTTACTAAACTCATTTTTTCGTATTATTTTTTTCTTTTTCAATCCGCTCCCATTTTAAAAAAAATGATTGTAGGAGAAATGTACAACGTGTAATCGGAAGGTAATTCCTATAGCTTTAATTTGCCTCTTCGTGTTTTTTGTCTAATATTTCTTTACAAAAACTTATTCAATTTTGAACAAAATAATGTGATTTTTTTTCTGTCTGCTATATCTCGGGAAATTGACGTGAAATAACAAATATTTAATTAACAAAAAGTTTCATTTTTTAATTGTCTATTGGCTGAAATTTTTTCAAATTTGTAGAAGGAAATTATTTTTATTCTATTTTTTACAAATGTACGCTTTTGTGCTGCGATTATTAACAGATCTAGATTTGCATTTCAACTATGCTCAATTTGCGATATATTCATGTGCACTTATTTATAAATGAACAATGAACTTTATTTTAACATTATACATAGAAAGTATCAACAATTGTATTCATGTATATATGTACACATTTATTAAGTTTTGCTTTCCTCAAAAAAACCGCCACGCGCTTTGCGTGAAACATCCTAATAGTAAAGACAAAAATAATCTTAAACTTGATCATAGTTTAAATGCAACTTTACATCCGAAAATGATTGTTACACAACAAATGTCGAAGTCGACAAAATACGAAAAAAAAAAATTTCCTTCTAAAAATTTGAAATAATTTCAGCAAATAGAGGGTACGGTACGTTTCATCACAGCAGTTTCGAGATTTCTACATGTTGATTTCGAAAATAGTACATGTACTACCGACTACGATTTACGTGAATGTGTGTGTCCATCGTCCGTGTCGTACAAAGGCGGGCACCCTGTGACATCTGTCCGTCACTCTTTTTTTCGCTGCTTTTCTCTCTTTCTCTCGCTGTCACCAAATCAGCTGTGTATAACCGCCGCCGGTATATCTTGTCCCGGTGACATCCAGGGTTAAGATTTGACCCAGAAGATGGTTTCTCCGGAGGTTCTCTGTGAAATAAATGAGCACACATCGAGGAAAAGAGGAAACGGCATCCCAGATAAACCAGGAGTTCAGCATTTCAGGTCAGCAATAAGGTTAGTTGGAAACTTTATAATAACTTAATATTATTTTTAATTTAAGAAATTGCTTCTTTGTGGGGATTTTCAGTTTCCCCGAGCCTCCAGCATAACAGCAGCAGGACAAAAATCCAGGATGAAGATAAGGATCCTGAAAACTTGCAGCTTTAAATTATTGAAAATTAATTTAAATAAAAAAGTTGCACGCATCATGATGAATAAGTGAAATTTCATTACGAGCTTGCACATTAATTACATTCAATTACCTCGGCTTAGAATTAAACAATATGAAAAGGCATAAATATAATGCATAAATATAAATGTAGATACAGCAGAATAAATATTGATGCTTGATGGGCTATTTTTGAAGCGTGCCTGCCTGGATGGGAGCGACATTCGAACATGATATCTTTTGGCTGCAGTTACACCCTGATGAAGGTTTCTCCTGCAGGTTCTGAGTCAGGTTAGATATAAATTTCTAGAAAAAAAATACGTTACTATTTTTCAAAATAACTGTTGACGATTTATGGTGTCTTTTTGCAGCATGTCTCTCAGCAGTCTCTGGCAGTTCAGAGGAAGACCGCAATTTATATTTTAAAGTTTTGAAAATACGAGGTCTCCGACAAGGAAAATGATTCAACTATGCTAGGCTTGTCTGGAACCATGCACGCTGTGCTGATTGACATCACCTGTGCCCGTTGGGCAAGCTAACTGTCATCGTCGAGATGCTCATTTCTTAGAAATTTTCTAAGAGCCTTAAAATTTATTTATTATTATTTTTATGCTCAAGTATGTATTTAGCATCGATTATAAGGCCACCAAATTGTGTATATATATATATATATATATAGGTACACAGTGACACTTATGGGTATAAGAGGCATGTGCATAAAAGAAAACAACGAACCTATCATCGCCCGTTACCCCGGCTATTTTGACCGAACTACTGTTCGGCCGTTATGACCTGAACGATAAGCAGCTACAGCTGCTGCATACCTCTGAAACTATCTTACTTTCGGGCCGTACCGACTTAACGGACGGAGGCTATGAAAGCCTTTCTTGGTCGGGTCATATTGACTTAAAATTTCTATCCGTGTAAAGAATCCGACCGGGAAGTTAGCTCGGTGGGCTCTGCGTCTACTGTCCTATGATTTCGATATTGTACACAGAAAAGGTTCTCCGCACCAAGTGCTCGATGATTTATCCCTGCTCTACGAGAGAAACATATCTAATGATTCGGTAGATGATCCTTCGAGTGATGCTGTAATTGCCGCGATTAACTGTGACGAAGGTGACGAATGGTACGCTCGACGCGAAGCGGAGGTGCGTAAAAATCCTTCTGACTAATGGCACCGAATTTATTAACCGGATAATACGGGATATGGCGATAGAATACAATATTCATCACGCGACGACGCCTTCTTACCACCCTCAATCGAATCCGGTGGAACGAGTCAATCGGGTTTTAAAAACGATGATAGTCTCGCATCCCGGCGCTGATCACCGCAAATGAAATAACTATTTATTAGATTTCCGTTTCGCGTATAACACCACGGTTCATACGTCGACCGGGTTCTCTCCAGCCTTCCTCAATTTCGGGCTCGATCCATTTGCGGTTAGCGTGTATAAGCATCAGGTGGAGTGTCAGACTGACCTTGGGAGCACCCGACATCCCTGTATGGTCTGAACAAATGACACGACTTCACGATATAGTAATTGAGAATCTCGCACAGGCTCACTCTCACCCCGGAAACGCCGCGACCGCACCTTCGAACCGAGAGATCGGGTATGGATGAGGCAAGTTGTGCGGTCATCTGGCGAAAAGGGAATCGCCGCGCACATAAGGACGAATAATCAAATTACGGCGCCAAAAGTCGAAAAAATTATTTCTTTAAAATTAACCACTACTACGCTTAATAAGTTCTATATACTATTCTGCAATCAGCCCGTAAATATTTCTTTTTTTAATGCACCGTAATAGTCTCTATGAACATGCAAATCGAGTTACCTTCTGCACGCACGTTTTCCCGTAAATTTTATCGTAAGTGTTCACAGTTACTACGGTCAACAATTTTGTTGAGTTGACAATTTCAAGTTCGGACATGGATTTTCAATTATCAGGCATGTAGTTTAGTACGAAATTATTATTAAATTAACAATTATAAATAGGATAAATATAGCAGACATTTTGGATTTGAAAAATATTGAAATATCTACTTCAGATAGAGATTAAAAAAAAGTTCCAATATATTCCACGACATTTCTTTACTAGTTTAAAACAACAACAAATAGGGAACACAAAAAAATCAAATTCACGTCCCCCCTCTTCCCCCTTCATTTTATATAGCATATTATTCTTAGATAGTAGTAACAGCTGCGTTGTAACTATTTTAGGGACACATTTTTCTGCTTTACAAACTTTGAAAGTACAGCTAGTATTAGATTTTTCGGGGTCGCTGATTACGAATCCGATATCAGATATTTAAAATTCAAAATGGCGGATTCAATGGTTTGTACTCATAATGAGTAAAAATCTACTAATTCAGTAGTCAACGTACTAATTTAAACTAGTTTAATTACTAATTTGAGATTAGTAGAATTTGACGAATGAATTAATAGTTTTTGACTCTTTATTAGTTAAGAGCATTACTAACGTAATTAGTGACCGACTTTTCATTTCATTAGTAGTATTTTAACTACTAATTTCGATGATGTTGAGGACAATGAAGATTGTTTATACAGATTATTTAGATTGCTATAAATTGTTATAGGTTGTTAATATAAGTTATTAAATGTATGTTGTGTAGACGATACATAATTTAACGAATTCAAGAATAAATAAATAATTCATTATATAATATATCAACACTTGATATTGATTAATTTTAATTAGAAATGTAAGAAAATATTTAACTTTACTTTCCATGAATATTGCAATTATAAGTTCTTAAGTAGTCCTATTGTTGTCTCAATTAAATCCGCCATTTTGAAATTTGAAAATCTAATGTCCGATTCGTAATCAGTGGCCTTAAAAACCCTAACATACCAAATTTCAGTACAAGCCATCATTTTCTTCCCAAATCGCCCGCCATATTGGATCCACCATTTTGAATGTTCAGAATCTGTTCAGAATTTGA
Source organism: Trichopria drosophilae (assembly GCA_030407085.1). NCBI lineage: Eukaryota > Metazoa > Arthropoda > Insecta > Hymenoptera > Diapriidae > Trichopria > Trichopria drosophilae. The sequence continues at coordinate 132,277,969 of CM059582.1, read as the reverse complement.
AATCAACCACCCCAAAAACTCCTAGATACTAAATTTGAGGGCAATGTATAATTCTCTTCCTAAATCATCCTCCATATTGGATCCGCCATTTGGAATTTCGAAAATCTGATATCGGGTTCGGAATCAGCGACCCCGAAAACCCCCGAGTAACGAGTTATAAGCAAATCCGATGAATTTTTCATAAAAGTGTTCGCCATATTGAGTCCGCCATTTTGAATTTTGAAAAACTGATATCGAATTCGAAATCAGCGACCCCGAAAACCCCTAGGTATCAAGTGTGATTAAAATCAGTATGAATAAAATAGTTTTGTCTTGCTAGATTCGCGATTCGTCCCTGTATGCGCCGCCAAGATATCACCAAAGTACAGAGGCCCCTTCGTGATCAGTCGTGTCCTGTCCCCCCGAGTGTACGAGCTCGAGGACGATACTAGGCGGAAGGTCATGAAAGCTCATATATCAAGGCTTAAACCATATCACACATAAAATCATAACACGACTAATATACCACATGCTAACACTTCCGTCCTACTTGCACTTAGGTTTACAATCATTGAGAGTGTTCACCGAACCAGAAGGATAACTTTTGCGAAGTGTGGCTATCTTTTTTTGTTATGGATAACTAAGCGGTATGGCAAGGTGCTACCGTAATCCCACCCGTAGCCCCTCCTTATCCGACGATGACTGAGAGGATATCCTAACGGATCCGTCCCCATAGGCCACCGATCATCGCAACCGAGAGCGCCAACAGGAGAGACCCTCAAGAGGCGGAGGAAATCGGGAAAGGAGAGGTTGGTCCTCCAACCAACGCGAGGACGCAGCGCCTATATCCTCGCTTCTCTGGAACCCTTTCTCGACTTTCTGGCGGAACTGCGCGAAGAGCATCCAGACTTCGAGGCTGCTCACAAGGAGTTCTACCGCCGCGGCCGGGAGGACATGCGGAAACGACCCTGTTCGGCACCATGGTGCCTGGGGAAGGTCCCCCGACTGGCGGCCCTACAAGCCGGAGCGGGGAATTTCTCCATTCGGGATTTCCCCCTAACCACCGAAGAGTGAGTTCAAGCGGGCCGCAGCTGTTGGAATCGACGAGAAGCCGCGGTACAGACCGTCTCGTCCTCGCCAAGGGAAGCGTCGGGCCGGCCACTCCAGTCGACGCAGACTCCGGACTAGCGTCCAAAACCTGCGCCAGTCATGCAGCGACCACCTATGGTCACTTCAGCGCGCTCAGAGGAAGACACCGCTTTTACGGGGTATTACTTGCTCCGCAACAATCCCGAGCCCGTGCTCGTAATGCCTCGTCTGCACGGCTGCTAGAACTGCGGGAAATCGGGGCATCTTCTCGGCTTGCCAGTCGACTCCTAGTCTTGTGTCGGAGGTGCGGACTCCAGAACGTCAAGCTGACCGAGTGTTCCCGATGTGCACCAGAGTGGAAACGGCCGGGCTCGTACGTAGCTGCCTTGGGAAGAAATGTGCCCAGAAGCCAGCGCCTGACGTCGAAAGATTTCAAAACCCAAAAGCCGACGGGAACAGACTCTTGCGAGTAACCAAGACCAGGTTATCTTTTGTTTTGTGAGTGCGTGCGTGTAGAACTTTTTATAACATTTATAACTCATTATGAATCATTTTTTTTCTTTATCCTTTTGTTGTATTCGATCCCTTAAATTGTCCTTCTGCCTAGACTCTCCTTTACACCGAAAAGCCTGTAGCCAATCAGGCTAATAGGGGTTAACTTAAAATGTTATTCTTTCGTATCTATACATTATTGTACAGAGGGGTTCTCTCAAACCCGTGTAGTTATCCAGATCAGTTACAAAAAAAAAAAAAAAGAAAACGGCGGACCTGCGCTTCCCTTTACTACTCATCAATGACCGAAAGCGAGCGGGGCAAACATGGGCCAGAAGAAGGAAACGCGCACGCCGAGGGTTCGGAAATGCATGGGTTCTTGCATGGAGGTAGCACGTCGACGACTGAATATGCAGAGTGGGGGGGGGGGTGGAAGGGTGATCCAAGTTGAAGTGGCACGTAACATAATGCTGGTTATCTATAAGTATGCAGTCGTATATTTGCATGTAGTGGATCACTCAAATAGCACAATATGTCTCTTTTCACGTTTCTCACCTTTCTTACGCGAAGCAGCAATATTTTCTTTCAAATTGGCTCGAGATATTCATTCGATCTATTCTAGGCGAGACCGGGCGGCCTTCGGATGGCCTCGCTGGCCATGGTTCAGGGGGGAGGGTATGCAATGTGGCAGAACACGTTACAGCGCTATCTGTCACGAGACTCAACATAGTGATGACTTAAGCATAAGGGGGGGATTCTTCAAGAACCGCTAATATTTTGAATGGGTGCAATTTCCGAAATGATCTCATCACCTTATAGGGGAACTGCTCCGAAGAAACGCTAGTATTTATTTTGGTGATGACGTCATTCGGCTCCTTTTGAATGGTATATGTTAAGAATCTGCCGGGAGGCTTTTATCCAGGGGGAAATGTCATTATAGGGGGACTGCTCCGAAGAAGCGCTAATTTTTAAAAAGACAACAATTTAGAAGTAGAATTAGTATGTTAGGAATTAATAATTGATCATTATAAAAGTAGGTGTAATTCAGGTTATTATTCAGTAATTAATTTTAATTTGATTATTTCCTGAAATAATATATTGCATGCGATAAATATTTCAGGCATCAACATGGGTATTCGTATTTGCTTTGTTTTGGAAGTCGGATCAAGGACGGTCTTGTTTTCGATTTCCAGAAGTACAAGACGTAAACATCAATCGAATACCGACAAGCACGCTCCTTATTACGGGCGTGCAGGGGGGAACGACGCGTGGAGATTCTGGAATGTTCGCGAAGGAGAGGGTACGCGAGGGCGACGTGCCGAAACTTCGCGAACATTCGAGAAGTATTAAGAAAGAGTAACGGGAGGGGACGTCTAGCCATGTATGCCCGTACGGTCCGCGGGGCTCTCCCTACCACCAAGATCGCGGTAGAGAAAGGGTAAAACGGCGGCCGACGCGACGCGAGCATCACGATTGCAACCGACACGTCGGATCGATAGTCTGCTGGTAGAAGCCCTGGAGCCTAGAGGTACGCCTGGTCATGAAAAGGTACCAACAGCCCTGAGCACGAACACTTTCTGGCTAGGAAGTCCTTCCGTATGCCAATAACTAGATTCTTTGTGTTCACGGCTGTTTAAATAAAATGCGCTTTTCCGATTGTCCGATGCCGCTTCGCGAGTGAAAATGAAAGTGAAATACGCGAATCGCCTTCGGTTATCTGAGTCGGGTCTTCGGTTCGGATCGTGTTTCGGTGGATTTCTGCTTTGGCCGCGAATTTCTCCATGGTTATCTTCCGGGAATCTTTCTTTTCCCGGAGAATATCTCAAGTACATTCTTTAACGCGACTGTGGTTATCTCTTATTGTTTTATTCGGAATATTCAGGAAAAATGTGGTTACCTTACGTTTTTCCAGTTCTCGTTACTTTCGGAAAGTTGAAGCCCAAAGGCCACGCGCGTCGGTATGGTTAACTATCGAAAACGCGATCGAAGATCTTTCTCTTAAAATTCCATGAGATGCTTCGATAAGAGGAAAACTTCGTCCTTTCGAGGATTTCAGGAAAAAGCCGTCACGTGGTTATCTTCTGTGATCGTTCGGTATCCGGGAGAAATAACTAGCGGTTCGGGCGCACGTAAGATCGAATCTAGTGTGGTTATCTTTATCGTTTCGAAAGTGCGTGTCCGGTGATCGGAAATGGAGATGGTAACAGTTGGCTTGGCGAGCCATTGATTAGCATGGTCGACATTTTAACTTCATAATCTGGCTTTTTATGATCGAAAACGCAATCTCGTTAATTTTACCTTGGTTCGCTGGATCGCTCTTGTGAGCGATCGTATCTTGAACTCTTTGGTTATCTTTTCACTCTGTTAGAGTGAACACTGTGATTATCTGTTATCTTGCCCCTCTTATGAGGCGGCGCTATCTTGCAAATTAACGAGCGGACTTTTTTTGCAATAAGAAGGTTTTTCTCGGGTAATACTACAGCCGATCTGTCGGCAAAGAAAGGACCATGCATGCGATGCTAACTGGACCGGGCCCTCCGCGCGGTTAAGTTACCTAGATTGCCGATTCATGAGCAATCTTTGTGGGCCACGGCTATCTCGCACTGCCGGAAGGTAGTGCCGTGTTTTTGTTATGTTTTTATACGTGAGGCAAACTGTCTCTACGGAGACGCTAAATTGTTGCGTGTAAGTGTAAGTGTGTTTACTTGAATAGCAGTAAACGATAGCCTCCGGTTGATCCGTGCAATTTAGTGACGAGGGTGCCGATGGTTAAATTGGGGAATTAATCGGTTCATTAATTTACGCGGTAAGTTCGAGTGGGTTTCGGGTAGCGTAATTTCGGTTATTTGTTCGTATTTAGCAGATTTCGGTAAAGGGGTATATCCTCTGTCAACTTGGTCGGTTTTGGAAAAGCTTAGTGTGGTTCAGATAACGTCGTTCAGTGCAGTTCCGGTATGTTATTCGTGTAGGTCCGTGGAGTTAGTATAGTGTCGTATTTGGGAGGGCACGTGAGTATCGGACGAGCTCGGTTCCTCGACGGGTTCGTCGCAGGGCGCCGCGACCGCGTGCGAAAGTCTCGACCAAGTCCGTCGCAAGGCAGCGCGCTTCGGAAAGTCCCTGTCGAGTTCGCCGCAGGGCATCGGATTAGGAAGTCCCTGTCGAGCTCTCCGTCGCGGAATCGAGTGTCGTTGCGTATTGGAGAATCGTATATGGAATTCGACGTCCGTAATTTGGGGCGGGAGAGAGGGCGCGATATACGTAGAGAACCATCTCGTCGGCCGTGGTCGCGTAATAGTTAGTCTGCGCCAGAGAATACCGCCCTCTCCCTTGCCGATCCGGGAACTCGGGGCTGAGCTAGCGGGCACACCAGCGCGTGCGGCGCGGTTATAAATTTGTCGAGCTTCGGCTCGTCTGGCGCCCTCTCTTACCATCTGGCGCGCCGTGCGGATTTTTGTGGCCCCCGGGGAAAAATTCGGTTTTTTGCAGGCGGCCACAAGCGACGAAGTCGGACGGACGGAAGCGAAGAAGTCGGGGGAGGAGTCACAATGTATGGAAATGGCCTGTAGGTTCAAACTACAGAGTTCATTTAGATTTTTGTGGCCCAATCGAAGGCCACATGTATCCGATAATTACTGACGAATTTCCAAATGGATTGACATCAAGGAGATGCGAGATGTCACGGCGGAATCGACGATATTCGCATTAAAGGAGTACGTCAGTACATGGGGAATACCGCATCAAATTGTTTCGGATAATGGTTCGGCATTGACGAGCGAATTATTCAAAAAATTTTTAGTGAGAAATGGAATAAAATATACAACGAGGGTACCGTATCATCCAGGGTCGAATGGAGCCGCGGAGAATGATGTTAGGACGTTTAAAAATAAGTTTAAAGCGTTATTAAAGAAGTATCAGAGACAAGAAACGTTACGTAGATATCTACTTTATTATAGGTCAACAAAACATTGTATCACCGATCGATCACCGGCAGAATTACAGATTAATAGTCGTCTAAGAACGCGTTTAGATATACTTAAACTAAATTTAAGAGAAACTGTAGAGCGAAAACAAAATTATCAACAGCGTCACATCGGGGGTAATCGAACGAGAAGTTTCGACAAAAATGACTCAGTAGTGACCAAAGACTATGCAAAGAAAAACTGGAGATCCGCTACAATCATAGATAAAATAGGGCCGGTTACATACAATGTCAAAACCGATGATGACAGAATATGGAAACGCCATTTGGATCAGATGACACCGTGTATTGTTAAAACCAGCGATTATCGAACGAGTGAAGCCAACAGCATCTGCAAGGAATTAACGGAAAATCCAAATGTTAAAACAAGCGAATCAAGCGATAGAACCAAACTCAATAAATCCGTAACTCCGATGATTCATACAGAAAATTCTGAACTTAAACCTTGTAAAACGATTCGCGATCAACATTAAGTTAGTTCTAGAGAAACTAATACAACTTCGTTGTAGCGACGGTTAAATCGTATTCGTAAATTTCGATCTATTGTAAATGTGTTGGCGTTTAGCTTTTGAAATAAGTTGGAAGGAATTGTAGTGTTCCGAATGTCACTATATAGGGGAACTCAAATTGTATTAGATAGAGTAGGTTAGTTCCGATCCTACCTACCACCGCAGCGAGCAGTGCGTAGCCAACCTACCACTGAGCAACACTGCATTCCGAGCACGTGCATCTTTTGTACTTTGTGTTAGCAAGTTATATTAATATTAATAAACGATTAATTTTTTTTTTAATATAACAATTTCTTGGCGTATTCGGTCGGTGTATACAAAATAATAGAAAAAACGACAATATTTACGTCTCGGCTGTAGATGTCAGCCCTCGTAAGAATCTTTTATTCACTAAAAATTATATCATGACAACTTAATTTTGAAATAATAAATTAATTACCTTATTAACATTGAATATAATATTATGTCAAAACCATACCATATATGTAGATTTTTTGTAGTAAGATTGGTGGTGTATTAATAAGCCATTACCTGTTGACAATATAATTATTTACTTAGTTAAAAATGTAAAACAAGATTATTTAAACTGATAAATTTAACGGGAAAGCTACGTTACAGCATGACTTTAAAGAAAATTTAATAATAAATTTAACATATTATGATATCTGAGATATAAATTGTTTGACGAACTTTTAGTGAAATATCATTACTTACTGATGATTAATTTATTTTAGATTTAATCCATTAAAATGTCGTTATGGTTGACTTATTATATAAACACACCATTACAAAATTGTATGAGTTTTTTACAAATTAATTAAAGAAGAGAAAAGAGAAATGAAAGAAAAAACGGACGAATATCTTTAACTGTCATTTTTCAGACTAGTTAGTTCGATTTGTTAAGTTCCTCGTAAAGGTTATTTACATTTGTAGGAGTGTGCGTGATCATCGGCGTGGACCTCTGTGTTCGAATAATAGTATTACTAACACTCAATTTGAAACCAAAGCGCATGATCATGATTTATTTTAAACATTATATAATAATATAATATGCGTTCGGTTACAACCGAAATAACATAGTAACAATATTAAAGGTTAGATCTTAATTGTTTAACAGAATGTGGTAGTTAACAGGTAAATTCGAGGCCTCAAATCTAATGTTAACTGCGCTTTTTTCTTCTTTCTTGATGTAAAAATTTTCTAGATCTTTTCGTCTCTTCCAATTCTTTTCGGAGGCGAGTATTTTTACATTTTCGAAGTAAAAAATGTGTCCAGTTTCAAAACGGTGTTTAGAGAGCCCTGTTTTTTTATTGTTTCTACTGAAATATTGTTTCTACTGTGCTCTCTAATTAGGGTGCCTAATAATCGACCCGTTTAACCAATATACACTTTTCGTCAATTTTTGCAATTTATTTGATAGACCACACAGCTTTTTTTCATGGTGTCAAGTCGATCTTTATAAGGTTTAATACCTCCTAAATTCACCTGACAAGGTTTGTACACCACTTGTATTTTTTCTTTTCTTAGGATAATTCCAAGTTTTTCGGCGATTCCTTTAACGTATGGTAAACTTGTCGAAATTTTAAAGTTGTTTTTTGAGGTATTATTTTGATTATGAATGCCGTGTAATCTATCCGATATGAGACTGTGTACTATTTGTGGTGGATAACCATTTTGCAATAAAGTCTTTTCAACTATTTTGATGTTATCATTTTGGAATTTTTTATCTGATAATTTGATAGCCCGATCGATTAACCCGTATGCGACACTAATTTTGTAATTAATAGGATGGCTAGATTGAAAATGTAGGTATCTTCCTGACCATGTAGTCTTATGGTACCAATTGGTTAAGATGGTTCCATTGTTTTTCCTTATTAACGTTAAATGAATAAAGTTCAAAGTGTTTTGTTGTTCTACTTCTAATGTAAATTTGAGTCTGTTCTCAAATTTTACATAATAGTTTAGTAATGTTAATAATTGCTCATCCTCGTTTTCGGGTATTGCCGTCAAAATATCATCGGCATATCTGAAGGAAAAGTGTATGTTGAAGTTTAATTTTGGTATGCATTCTTCTTCAAGGAATTCCATTACCAAATTTGCTAGAACAGGTGATAAAGGAGAACCCATTGGGAGGCCAAACGTCTGCTTGAAAGTATTATTATGGAAATTGAAATATGTAGAAATGTAACAAATTTTGATGGTCTCAATAAGTTCTGCTTTCGGAAGTTTAGTGTATTTTTTAATTCTTGCCAATTTTTAATGATTACTTGAACAATTAACTTATAGGAGATATTTGTGAAGAGTGAGACGACGTCCAAAGAAACTAATTTATATCCTAAAGGTATTCGGCATTGATCAATTTTTTGTTTGAAATCCCAGCTATCTTTAATAAAATCGTTCGTTTTTCCAACAACGTTTTGTAAAATATTTGTCAAAAATTTTGAAAGTTCATAAATTGGCGAATCTATTGTAGAGATAATTATACGTAGTGGGTTCCCTTTTTATTCCATGAAGAGAAGAAATTCAATAGAATTCTTAAATTTCATAGGAATAGATTGATTAAAAAATACAATTGGATGATTAACAACAGACAAAAGAAATTTCTTTCCAAAATAAAAATTCAACCTCAGTGGTTCAAAAACTTAACAGATACGGACATTCCTAAAGATATTATCAAAATAGTAGCTTTGGGAGCGAAGCATGCGTTTCCGCTAAGTAAAAATGATCAAGTTCCAATCCCACAACTCATCGCGGGAATTGAAAACGGAATTAGTTGTCTTAGGTCGACAGACTTAAGAGACGATCAAAATTTGCAAGACGTGCAAAATAATCTTCACACAGAATGTGTTGCAGTTTTAAATAAAAGAAATTTGAATTCAAACACCACTAAACGAAAAGAATTTCACCAAAACGATAAGTTATTTTCAGAATTGGATCCAATTAAAGTAAAAACCTTCTTAAAAAATAACAAAAACATATTTTTCACTAAAGCGGACAAAGGAAATACGACTGTAGCGCTTAACATCGACAAATACATAACTGATATGAAGTACATTTTATTAGATAAAGATATATATGTAACCTCCAGATATGAATACACTGCAACTATAACTAAGAAAGTTGACACTTTAATAAACAACTGGATCAAAAAGGAATACATCGATGAAAGAGAAGGAAAATGGCTGAAAACGAATAATGGTGTGACATCAAGAGCTTATGGGCTGCCAAAGTTACACAAAGAAGGGAACCCACTACGTATAATTATCTCTAAAATAGATTCGCCAATTTATAAACTTTAAAAATTTTTGACAAATATTTTACAAAACGTCGTTGGAAAAACGAACGATTTTATTAAAGATAGCTGGGATTTCAAACAAAAAATTGATCAATGCCGAATACCTTTAGGATATAAATTAGTTTCTTTGGACGTCGTCTCACTCTTCACAAATATCTCCTATAAGTTAATTGTTCAAGTAATCATTAAAAATTGGCAAGAAATTAAAAAATACACTAAACTTCCGAAAGCAGAACTTATTGAGACCATCAAAATTTGCTACAGTTCTACATATTTCAATTTCCATAATAATACTTTCAAGCAGACGTTTGGTCTCCCAATGGGTTCTCCTTTATCACCTGTTCTAGCAAATATGGTAATAGAATTCCTCGAAGAAGAATGCATACCAAAATTAAACTTCAACATACCCTTTTCCTTCAGATATGTCGATGATATTTTGACGGCAATACCCGAAAACGAGGATGAGCAATTATTAACATTACTAAACTGTTATGTAAAATTTGACAACAGACTCAAATTTACATTAGAAGTAGAACAACAAAACACTTTGAAGTTATTTCGGTTGTAACCGAACGCATATTATATTATTTTAAAATAAATCATGATCATGCGCTTTGGTTTCAAATTGAGTGGCTTAGTAATACTATTATTCGAACACAGAGGTCCATGCCGATGATCACGCACACTCCTACAAATGTAAATAACCTTTACGAGGAACTTAACAAATCGAACTAACTAGTCTGAAAAATGACACTTAAAGATATTCGTCCATTTTTTCTTTCATTTCTCTTTTCTCTTCTTTAATTAATTTGTAAAAAACTCATACAATTTTGTAATGGTGTGTTTTTATAATAAGTCAACCACAACGACATTTTAATGGATTAAATCTAAAATAAATTAATCATCAGTAAGTAAAGATATTTCACTAAAAGTTCGTCAAACAATTTATATCTCAGATATCATAATATGTTAAATTTATTATTAAATTTTCTTTAAAGTCATGCTGTAACGTAGCTTTCCCGTTAAATTAATCAGTTTAAATAATCTTGTTTTACATTTTTAACTAAGTAAATAATTATATTGTCAACAGGTAATGGCTTATTAATACTCCACCAATCTTACTACAAAAAATCTACATATATGGTATGGTTTTGACATAATATTATATTCAACGTTAATAAGGTAATTAATTTATTATTTCAAAATTAAGTTGTCATTATATAATTTTTAGTGAATAAAGGATTCTTACGAGGGCTGACATCGACAGCCGAGACGTAAATATTGTCGTTTTTTCTATTATTTTGTATACACCGACCGAATACGCCAAGAAATTGTTATATTATAAAATTTATCTACTGACGGTCAATAAGAAATTTCACTTATCGTGAAAAATGAATTAATAAACGATTATCTGTGTTAAAGTAAAAAAACGTATTTATTGTTCCTAATATATTACACTTCGAGCCGTTGATGGGGAAATGTCGACACCAACAGCCTGAGGAAGACTCGAAGTTCACTTAAACGGATTTCGCCACAATCAGAGCATCTTCTTCGGCCGTGGAAGCCCTCGGCCGTTTGTTGTGAACACGATGGTCTTCAAACTCACTACCCTCATGACGTCGGATCCATTTGTACGCCGTACGCTGGCTGTAGTGAAGCATCCCGCAAATTTCGGATCTACTTTGTCGAGTTTCGTAAAGCGCGATTAGGCGACCGCGATTCTCTGTTGTCGAAATAAAAACCACCTAAATATACATGAAATGTTTACAGTCAGTAATAGAAAAATTATCTACGCAAAAACAATTAAGAAGAAATAGATAAATAAAGAAATTTTTTCCTCTGTTAATCACATGTGGGGCATTCTCGGCAAAAAGAGTCACCCTACAAATTTTTTGTTCTGGTTTTCTCAACATTTACATATATTCTTGTACATATCGATCTCAGATTTTTGGAAGAGTTACTGATTTATTAAGTGACAGGTTACCATACTGTAAACGGTTCAACTTTAAAACAGTAAAAATGCATTTTGTTCAGAATTTCTTAGAGCTTAACATAAAAAATGATTGAAAAACAAATCAATTTAGAAGCAAAAAATGCTAAATTTTTTTTGTTAGAAATTTGTTACCCCCTCCCCTCTGTGATTTTCATAAATATCTCAAAATGTTCCTTATTTCATTACCTTTGAACGCTGAAAACGGCGTTCTAGGACATACATAATTGTACATGCTATAGGAGATCATATAACGCAGCGCGACGAGTAAATCGTATTCTGAACATGCGTATCATCGAGTTGGACGATACATGCTACCAACTCCCCGTATGAACATTTTTGCTCATTCATTCTGGATCACTGCTATACAATTTTGGAATTCATTGCCGCGCCACTTGCAAAATATTTCATCGACATATTCCTTTCGAACCCATCTTTTCACATTCTTAGCGATGACAGACCAAGTGTAGCTAGTAGACTCTGCATCGTATTCTAAGTCAGGTTACGAAATCCTATTAATTTTATTAAATGTTTTTAATTAGTTAATGCGTTCGATTACTCAATACTGTTATTGTTATTCGTACTCTTTCTTCAAGAGAGAGATCGATATAGATATCAGAAACTCTATACCAAAAATTCACTATTACCATAAATGCTCCAGCACGTGTAAGAACAGATTGGGGGTCGATTTTCCCCTTCCAATTTTCCCCGAAATGAATATTCCCCGTATATATTTCAACTACTGTATTTATTCCTATGTACAATACATAAAAAAAGATACATACAAAATTATAAAGATATATAATTATAATAATAATAATTTTATTTCAATATATAGTTCCATATACATATATATATGTGTTGACATTATAGAGGTCTCAAATTCCAGCATAAAATACAGGAATTGAGAAAGCTAGCTTACAATGAATATAATATACTAGATGATGACCATAGTCCTTATCCGTAGTTGTATTGCACCCAACATGCTGTAAATATTGCACAATATTGTTGTCACTCTTGTATTCCTGATATTTCGAGACCATATTGAAAAACCTTCTCTCGATTCTGAGTTGAACTGCTGGTTTATATTTTTTTCACCGTTCTGCCGAGAAGTAATTCTCTGTACATTGTCTCAGTATCTCCCTGTTCCTTTTGTAGTATGCTGATGATATGAATACAGACTAGGATGGCTTTTTCCTACAACAACACGAAATCTGTTAGGCCATCCTTCGGATTGATTATTCGTGCGAGCAACATTATCAAGAACCGAGTCGTACACGTTCCACAAAGCAGGTGGATATCGGGCAGCAATTGCCTTTCGTCTCCTCCTACCAGGCTTTCCTCGTACATAATTAATCTTGTCATTATTATCAGAAAGGATATGCTGTTTGTCCGAGATTTAATAAACTCCACTGTAGGCATTGGTGTTACATGGAGGTTAATTGAAAAGAAGAAGATCGAAGTACAGCGTCGAAGGTTTCGAAGATTTTTTATTGCGGGGGGATTAATAAAGGGGAAAAAAGACGAGGGGAAAGAAAACGGGGGGAAATTGACCTCCTGCTGTAAGAACATCCCGATCGAAATAAATAGTTCATTATATCGATAAAATTTGAATTTGTTTAACCCTTTCAGTCCCAGCGGGGACACCAGTGTCCCACCTACATGCTATTAACTTTTCAACGTTTATGAACAATTCCCTATCGACTTCGTTGAGGATTTTTGTTCCTGGCCTTCCTAAGACTCCAATAAATGTTAACAAATAATAATATTGCAAAATTATTTAAAATAATTATTGATATAAACAAATTACTTTTAAAAAAAGCATAAATTTCAGAAGAAATTCATGCTAGGATAAAGTAATAGGTTTCATTTTGCGATATTTAGTATATAGGGGTTTTCGAGGCTGCTGATTATGAATCCGGTGTTAGATTTTCAAAATTCAAAAAGGCGGATCCAATATGGCCGACAAAAAATTTGAAAAAACGGTAATGTTGTCTCATATTTGGTATATAGAGGTTTTCGAGGTTGCTGATAACGATCCGGTGTTAGATTTTCAAAATTCAAAATGGCCGATCCAATATGGCCGACCAGATATTTGGAAAGTGGTATTTTGTCTGATATTTGGTATAAAGGGGTTTTCGAGGATACTGATTACGAATCCGGTGTAAGATTTTCAAAATTGAAAATGACGGATCCAATATGGCCGACCAAAAATTTGAAAAAGCGGTCATGTTGTCTGGTCATGTTGTCTGGTAGATGAAAAATAAAACAAAATATATTTTATCAGAAATTTGATCTTTGAAGATTTTGGAATATTTGATCACAAATAATTGAAATATTCTATATTTCTAAGAAAATTTTTGTGTCTTTTTAAGAATTTCATTATTTTTTTTTTATATTTTTAATATTTCTTTTATATTTTTAAGATTTTTTAAATATTTTTAAGATTTTTAAATATTTTTTTAGTTTTGGTCGGCCATATTGGATCCGCCATTTTGAATTTTGAAAATCTGACTCCGGATTCGGAATCAACGCCCTCGAAAACCTCTATATACCAAATATGAGACAACATTACCGTTTTTTCAAATTTTTGGTCGGCCCTATTGGATCCGCCATTTTGAATTTTGAAAATGTGACTCCGGATTCGGAATCAACGCCCTCGAAAACCTCTATATACCAAATATGAGACAACATTACCGTTTTTTTCAAATTTTTGGTCGGCCCTATTGGATCCGCCATTTTGAATTTTGCACATCTGACTCCGGATTCAGAATCAGCACCCTCGAAAACTCCTGTATACCAAATATCAGAGAAAATTACCTGTTTTCAAAATTTTAGTCGGCCATATTGGATCCGCCATTTTGACTTTTGAAAATCTGACTCCGTATCGGAATCATTGTTTCGTCCGCCAAGTTTTTTTTTTATTTTTTCACTTTTTGAAGGTTAGTGTGGATTCTCTTTTCGACGTGATAAATGCACTCATTTTTTACAACAGGGACCTCGTCACAATATGGTTTTATGTCAAGAATGGAAAAGTGGCCTTGAAAGTTTTGGAGTCGCCGTCACCGATGTAGTTGGTGTACTTCACGCCGAAGATTTCTTCAGATCTACAAAACATATCTTTCACTGAATCGACTTCCATTTTTCCTGACGAGCCATTGTGATTTTTCGCGCACTCTTCTTCGTGATCTTGTATCCACTGCTGATATTCTACAGTGTGCATTTTATGTTTCCAAAGTTCACAAGCTTGGCAATAACTGCTTTTAATGACTAAATCGATTACTTTTCCGGTATGATAACCGATCAGCGTTGTGACACCATGTAGTGACTTGAATCCCCGTTTTTACCACGATCCGTCGCCAGAGACTTTGAGGTGAGTTTCAGTCCTTCCGTGTTCATTGTTTTTTATAATCTCTTGTTGAATAGCAGTATGACATGACTTCTTGAACACCGACGCGGTAGCCTCAGCAATATGTTCGATAATACGAGAGTATGCGGAATGAGAGATCCCAGTAAATATGTCCATGAGATTACAGAATGTACTGATACCCTGGCATCCGATACCCAAAAGTATCATAACGAGTACAATTCTCCGATTTATTTCATAGCCAGTATGAATAAAAGGTCCTGAATTTATCTCTGTACGACCGCAGCAACACGTAACAATAATTTTAAATCCCAGTCCCCTTTGTCCTGACTCTTCAAAACGTACGGATTGCTTGCACTTATAGCACCGTAATATACTCGCCAGAGCAGCAAAAACAGAAACGAATTCAATAATTTTGTAAGCAAATGCAGGGTTCGAACGGACATCGTCGTTATTCACAGCATGCAGTTTCTTTGCACTAGCACTCGGTTCGTAATTTTCACTCGACGCAAATTTCTCCCTACTATCGTCCATAAATTTATTTCCTTCAAAATGTCTTTTCTTGCTTTGACTTCGTATGATGTTAGTTTTCGTTCCTTTCTTAGGCATTTTCGTTTTTAAAATTCGACCGCACGCGTGAAACGATTAGGCTACACTGAAATAGCTGCTCAACAACGTTCGTCCATATACCTATACAGTTACGTGCTATATGTATACATACTATGTAACTGAATGGGTGTGTATACAATACAAAAGGTTCCTACAAAGGAATTTCACCTGGCAGATGGTTGTCCCCCTCCTTCTGCGCGCACGGCCCAAGCGTTTCAAGTATACAAGTTCGGCGCTCTCTAAGCGTTTACGGCTGTTCTTAACTATGAGCTATATCTCCGGAATTAAATCACAGATCGACGTGAAATTTGGTCAGAGTACTTTCAAGAGTACTACTTTCAAAATATGCAATTAAAAAAAAAAAAGATTTTTTGCCGGTTTTAATTGAGGTGGTCCCCTTAAAAGCGTAAAAAATTGGTCGATATTTTAACACATTTCAATTCTAATCAATTCTCCTCTTCTTGCCAGGTTATTAAGTTTTCGTAAATATAGATGTATTACCGAATAGAATAACATTTCAAAACGATTTATTGTTTTTTTTTTATGCTAATTGAAATTATTTCACACATTTATTATCTGTAAAATCATATATTATTTTATGTTCGGCATTTCGAATCCCATCGATATACAGTAGCCCTTTGTTCTCTTCTGTTCGATTACCGATCGCGAGAGCATCAATATTTCCCGTCAACGTCGACCAGCGGGTTGGTCCACGATAGTGACTTAGCGGAATGAGGTGCAGAATTCAAAATTTAATTTCAACTAAGATACTTTATTTTAGAACTCTACAAGAATACTTGCGATCGGCACGTATTCGACTCGCGGCGTGAAAAAAGTTCGATCCACGTTTCTTGCGTGCGAAAATTATCTTAGAACTACAAAGAACACCACAAAACCATTCACAAATACCAATAATAATTCTAATGCGGCGATTAAATAGAATTTCGTGCAGCGCGGATGCTGCGAAGTTCTGCGGATAAACTGCGGTTTTTCTTGTTGTGAACGTGCGAAAGTTAATGCGGTTGCGATGGAGTTCGCGTGGAATCTAATCTTTTCCGGAAGATGAAATCCAGGAAACGGACTAGTGGCGGAAGTTGATCCGGTGAACGGGTTACATCATGATTAAAATTAAAGAGCCCGCGGCGCGAACTTCAAAGTTTCAACTAGCGCGGACATGTACCGCGGCTAGTCGGTAAATAAAATTTAGCGTGTGTGGAGTAGGTCGG
Source organism: Trichopria drosophilae (assembly GCA_030407085.1). Taxonomy (NCBI): domain Eukaryota; kingdom Metazoa; phylum Arthropoda; class Insecta; order Hymenoptera; family Diapriidae; genus Trichopria; species Trichopria drosophilae. The sequence goes on along the minus strand of CM059582.1, from coordinate 132,261,434 downwards.
ACGGACACGCACAGATGGCGCAACGATGTCGATTTGGCGTTACAAAGCGCAACATCTTCCATAGTCAAGTGATCAAACACGGTCCCGACTTCTCAAAAGTAAGTACTAAAATTTTTTATCTAACTTAAAATAAAGATAGACCCGATTCGTGGGCGAGGAAATGACAATTTGATTCCTTTCCAGTTAATTTAGTTATGTAGTGTAGTATGCCCGCGACCGCCCGCCAAGCGCATCTTAACGGGTCCCGCGTAATCGACGCCACACTCCGCAAACGCACGACTAGGACTAGTGACTCGAGCCGGTGGCAGCGAACCCATCACCTGAGCGGGTGTCAGGGTAGCATAGCGCGCGCATCGAACGCATCGATTTACGACAGATTTGACGGTCTTTCTTGCTTGGAGAATCCAAACAAGATCGCGAACTGTGCTCAGGGTGAGCGTGATTCCTCCATGCAAACACCGTTCGTTGCGCATGGTGAATTAGTAGGGGGGCCATATGACCCGAGGGTAACATAACAGGACATTTTGTATCTATGGGTTGGCGCGTTTGCGCCAAACGGACGCCGACTCTCAGTAATCGGACTTCATCTAAGAACGGGTTGCGTCGCAGGAATGGGCTACGTTTGGTAAGTCTTTGTCCGGTTGACAGCCGACGTGTTCCATCCGGACATAACAGATTTTGCGTTATGTAATTATTTTGCGTCCCAATTCTGGGACCAACGAAAGATGCGTAGCAACACCTTGCATAGGCGCGGCCATGACGAAAATTGACAGAGGAGATCTGTGACATGCAAAGCTTGCATTTTGCGTTCGAGTGGCGCGTCAGAGCTCAATTCAGGGGTTGTATCTGGTCACTCTGATTCCGGCGATTTTAAGCATGCGGGACCGTTCCACTATAATCTCGACATGGCCAATTCGTCGACGGTGACATCTCGCGAAGCTGAATCCGCGGGATTGTTCTCGCTGCGGACGTGGCGCCACGATACGTCAGGGATAAGAGACTGTATGTCCGATGTGCAGTTGGCTATGAAGGTTTTCCATTGCGATGGAGAGCTATGCAGCCAAGCCAGAACTATCCTTGCATCAGTCCAACAGCGAATGGACCAATCGGGAAGATTTGATTAGTCTGAATCTGCCTTTTAAAGCATGCTAATAACACGGCGCCGCTGAGCTCCAATCGCGGGATCGAGAGTGTTTTCAGCGGAGCGACTCGTGTTTTAGCGACGAGTAACGATGTGTGGCTTCGTCCGTGCGAGTCGGTACAATGCACATAGACGTTTGCCGTGTATACCTTTTTCGAAGCGTCTGAAAACCCGAGACGTGAGCATTTCATGGAGGTTAGCGTTCCTAGCCAACGTGGAATCGAAATTTGTGCTAATGAAGGCAAATTATTGTAAAATTTAAGCCACGCTTGCGTTAGGCCTTCGGACAATAGGGAATCCCAATCCACTTCCGATTGCCATAAGCGTTGCATAAAGGCTTTAGAGTTTATCACCACAGGGGCAATCCAACCCAAGGGGTCAAAAATCCGAGCGATTTCCAATAGGACTAGGCGCTTAGTCCATATCGGTCGGGGGTGAGATTTAAATAATATGTATAGGAATCTGTAGACGGTTGCCATGCGGTCCCGAGTATTTTGATGCTGTAGTCTACTTGTAGCGTTTTGTCGCCTACTAGTCCGTGATCGTCAGTGTCAATGTCATTCAGCAGATTGGTAGAATTACTAATCCACTTGCGCAATCTGAAATGCGCAGTGCCGAGCAATTCAATTAATTGATTACGAATTTCTCGTAAAGCGTCAGTGCCGATAAGCGCGTCGTCCACGACGAAGTTATGTAACAAAGCGTGCGTACCTAACGGGAACCGGGACCCTTCGTCTTCAGCGAGTTGACGAAGGACTCGAAGAGCCAGACAGGGCGCGCTCGCCGTTCCATAGGTGACGGTTAGTAACTGATACTCTGAGACCGGATGAGACACATCTCGCTCGTCGATGAGAATCTGCCGATACATTTTCGCGATATCCGCGGCGTAAACGTACCTAAATGTGCGCCATTGCATATGCAGCGAGAGTAAATCCGCCTGCAGTTTCGGACCTGTGTGCTGCAGGGAATTTAAGGAAAGTCCATTCGAAGACTTTGCAGACGCGTTAAAAACTACGCGAGTTTGTGTAGCTCTTGAGGGTTTAACTACTGCGTGGTGCGGCAGATAAACGATTGAAGAGGGCGCTGCGTTACTAGGAGCAAGATCCATGTGCCCCATGGTTGCGTATTCGCCTAAGAAATTTTCGTACGACTCACGCTCCGAGGTGCGGTGCGCAAATCGTCGTTCCATACTATGGAGACAGTGCATCGCTTGAGCACGAGTGTCACCAATCGCTATATTCCCAGGATCTTTTAACGGATTCGTACCCGATATTGTCCGTGTATGAATGGCGTTCGTGAATGGGTATTTAGAAAATGCCGTTCACAGTGCTGGTCATCTTCAGACAACACTTTCTCGGTTGTGACATTTCCTACTTCCCAAAATTGCGTTAGAGAAGCATTCAACTCGGGACTTTCTTGAACGTGATGTGCGTGATGCATCTGCACTACCGGGGAATTATGTCGATCATCGCGATTGCTCGCGCTGACACCGGATAGAATCCACCCAAAGACGATATTCACTGCAACCGACTCGTCAATCCTCCCTCGTCTAATCATCTCCCTCTAGAGAGAAGTCCCATGCCTCGCGCGTCGCACGATCAAGTCTTTGCGTGATTAAGAAGACAAAGATATCATCCGACACCAGTCGATCTAATTTTTTTAACGCGTCTAGCGATTCATGGGCCGAATCTAATAACTTGCGTAATTCTATTGCCGAAATCTCTTTGATAACAGGCTTTAAGGAAAATAAGTTGGCTAAATACAAATTTAAAAGTCTACGTCGATTTTCGTAACGATCTTTTAAGAGTTGCCAGGTTATTTCAAAATTTTCCGCGGTAATAGAAATATTTCTTAAAACGTTCCCGGACATGTACCGCGGTTAGTCGGTAAATAAACTTTACCGTGTGCGGAGTAGGTCGGACGGGCACGCGCAGATAACGCAACGATGTTGATTTGGCGTTACAAAGCGCAACATCTTCCATAGTCAAGTGGTCAAACATAGTCCCGACTTCTCAAAAGTAAGTAGTAAAATTTGTTATCTAACTTAAAATAAAGATAGACCCGATTCGTGGGAGAGCAAATGACAATTTGATTCCTTTCTAGTTAACTTAGTTCTCTGTGAAGAGAATTGATTAACTAAAATTTAACTAATATTTAGTTTTCCAGTTTATTCGGTTCTCTGTGAAGAGAACTGATTAACTGAGGCTTAATTAATATTTATGTTTCCAGTTTTTCACTTCTCTGTGAAGAGAACTGATTAACAGAGACTTAATTAATATTTATTTTTCCAGATGATCACTTTGCTATAAATAGAACTAGATAACTGAGATTTAATTTTTATTTAGTTTTCCACTTAATTCAGTTCTCTGTGAAGAAAACTGATTAACTTAGACTTAATTAATATTTATTTTTCCAATTGATTCAGTTCTCTGTGAAGACTAATTACTGAAAGTCAAAAGTATTTAATCCGAAATTCGATTAATTAAGCTCGATTAAGGTCATACTCGCTCAAAAAATCGGGAAATGCCTTAAAGGGATTCTAAACGAAATTTAAATACCCAGTTTATATGCCTGTGCTGGCATTTAAATTTCTCTTGATATATATGTTTTTGGGGTTTGGCACGAGGAAGTGAAAATAACATAAAAAAAAAAAACACAAAAAAAAAGCACAACCAAGCGCTCTCTTCAAGACAATATCCAATATGGCGCAGTACAGAGTCAACTGTTCGGAATGACGTTTAGGTTAGAGCGGTAGAGTAAACATATATAGTGTAATCACAATCCAGTCTCAGATAACGCATTACATTATGGTTATGTATATGCTAATTTAACATTCATTACTAATAACATAATTAGTTTTGTATGTCGCGAAACAGTTTTTTTACAGGGTTATGAATCTAGCAATGGTAGCATTCACTATACTTTTACATTTTCTCATTGCCAACAAATTGTTAAGCTTTTTTATATATGAATTAATGGCAACATTCATTACCATTAAACGAACTTATATTTCGTACATCAGCAATCATTTTTCAACCCATATGCTCAGTGAAGTAATGGTAAAATTCATTACAATTGAATCAAATAAATGGTAACAATCATTATCATCAACGATGTTGCATTTATTACGATGACAATAGCTTTTAAACACTTTTATTGATCGCAGTAGTGATAGAATTCATTACAACAACGATCTTTTACTTCACATGTCGACAATAATTTTTTAACCCTTGTGCTGATCAAAGAAATGGTAAAATTCATTAACATCAATGATCTTATATTTCATACACCGACAATAATTTTTCAACAATTCTATTGATCAAAGAAACGGTAAAATTCATTACCAGGAACAAAAGCTTCACTTATCATGTGGCTAAACATTTGTATGTCATTTTTTGAACATACCAATGGTAATATTCATTACCTTTGACAAATAACATTTTCGCCAATAATTTTGTACAATATTTTCTTATATCGAAGTAGTGATAAAATTCATTACTATCAACAATCTTATATTTCATTCATGTACAATATTTTGTCAACCCTTGAATTGATCACGCTAATGGTAACATTCATTACCATCAACGATGTTGCATTTGTTACATGGACAATAGTTTTTAAACACTTTTATTGATCGCATTTTGACATTTTTATGACCCATCAACAGCATCATTTATTACCTTCGACGACTCAGCTTTAACATAATAAATTATCGTACTACATTATGGTACACTAATATTTTTATAACCTGTTTCCAAGTAACAGGAGTATTTTCCTATTGTTTACACCAAGCATAGAACTTTTTTGTGATCGAAGTATTGGTAACATTCATTACCATCAACGATCTTATCCTTTTTACATCGACAATACTTTGTCAACATTTGTATCGATCATCAAAGCAATGGTAACATTCATTACCAGCGAACAAATTTACAATTTTCACGTTGCTCAACACTTTTTTACATTTTTATGAATCCAGCAAAAGGAACATCCATTACATTCAATGACTTCTCAGCCTAATTATTACCAGAGCTGACAAATGAATTTATACGAGTCTGGTAAGAAGCGAATAAACTTTTGATACATGATTATTTGCACCTAAATACGTTTCATATATTGTATTTTGTTTAATTGGTACCGTTGCTGTCAGCTTTATTTATACGATTCTGGTAAGGAGCGAATAAACTTATTATAGATGATTATTTGCATCTCAAGACATTTCATACGTCGTATTTTGTTTAATCGATACCAGATCTGTCAATTCTATTTATCCGAGCCTGGTAAGAAGCACATAAACTTTTTACAGATGATTATATGTACATCAAGACATTTCATATATCGTATTTTGCTTATTTGGTACCGAGCCGTCAACTCTATTTACACGAGTATGGTAAGAAGCTAATAAACTAATTACAGAAGATTATTTGCGTCTAATGACATTTCATGTATCGCATTTTTTAAATTATTACCAGAACTCTCAGTAGGTGGAGTCTGATAAGATGCAAATAAATTATTATTGTTAAAAAAATACCTAGAACAATTGGTTGGTGGATTCATTGGTGAATCTGCAGGCTGTTTCCCCGTGGTCGTTGTGCCGTTGTGTTGTCTTCCTCCTCATCTTTTGTCATCACGGAGAGACCGATTGCGATGCACGATATCTACACCACATCGTCACGAATCGACAAAAAATGTTTGCACGGCTCGCGCGGAGTATGACTGACGAACAGCTGCGTGTCGGGCCGCCATATTAGTTATATTTTCTCTCGATTTTCTGACGTCATTGAAAACATTACGGCATGAACCGATCGCAGCGCTTGTGTTAAAACTTAGAATTTATGCATGATCAAATAAATATTTATTTAGAAAATACAGTGATGTTATTCAAAATTTTGGCTTCACAAAGACCTTTTTATACGTCTCATGTAATTGTAAACAAAATTTCATCGCAATCGCTGGAAAATTGAGGACGTAGGGTCCCAAATAAAATTCGAGTTGACAGTAATCGACTGTGACATTCGGTTACTTTTTTACAAAATTTGGCGACATTTTTCCAAATTTGGGCTTCACAAAGGCCTTTTTATACGTCTCACGTAGTTGTAGAAACAATTTAATCGCAATCGGTCGAAAACTGAAAGCGTAGGGTCCCGAATAAAAGGGGCCTAAAATGCAACGGGCATTTAAATTTCGTTTAGAATCCCCTTAATTACATTCGCTAATCCCTTACTTTCCTACCCACCATCGCAGTGGAGAATCTTAGAAAAACAATGCAAATATTAGAAAATAAGAATATTGCGACCGTGTTGACAAATGTCTTGCAACTATGGAATTACTGTAAAAATAAAAATTTATAAATGTACAAGCTCTTTTGTTTAAATATATTAATTTATGTAACAAGTAAATTTCTTATTAATAATTAATTGTTTCTTCGCAGTTCGACCACCCTTCCTGATTGAATAAAACCAAATTGGGCAAATAATTTTAAGGGTCTTAAAAGGTTCTTGAGCCTTCTTAGGTCCTGTACGTTAGATAATTCTCCGGAGTTGTCCAGATGTGACAAATTATAGAGAGACTTGTACAAAAGTATTTTTTTAGTTACTCATTTCAAACTTTTGAAGCATTTTTCACTAATCGTCTCGTATTTCCCTGAATGAGTATGAAATCGTTTATTTATTGTCCTGGACATCAAAGTCCGTGGACAAACCAAAATTAAATAAGTCGAATTACAAAGAAAAAGATAAAAAAAAACTTAATACTAGAATCTAAGTTTCATTCGCCAAATGGTGAATTCTAACAATGAAAAATAGAAGCAAAAAAAACATGACGCGTATAAAAATCACTATGCTAACCCTACGTTTACAAAAAAATTGGTGAATTTACAGCTAAAGGTGCACTTAAATTTAGATTTAACGGCGTTTAGTATGAGAATAAAAGACAAATACAAAAAGTGCAAAGGAAAACCCGGATACAATAGCCACGATTTAGAGCAGTATACTGACCGACGCTGAAATCACACTAATGTGAAGAAAGATTAATATCGGAGGTTTTCGCATCGCCGCAAATACAATAAAAGTGCCATTTTAAAGGCCGCTTGTGATCGAGCATTACGAAGCTCAATTGGCAGTTCCACGATTTGATAGCAGAAATGATAAGGAAAATGTTTGTGCGACAGATGGGTACATAAAACGAACTGAAGTTTAGACGATTTGATTGACGCGGCGGGATAGCCGTCGTGGTGAAGCTCTCTCGTATGTAAATGGGTAACGAGGTGTTCAGTACTTGGTAAGTAAGAGTGTCCCGAAAATATTTATGGCGATTTTGGATGGTAAGCCAGGTTGCTTTAGTCCAATAATAAGCTAATGGTTGATCACGTCGCAAGTGATACACAAATCGAAGGGCAGCATTTAGTAATCTGCGCAATTTCATGACTAGGTAACCAGAAGCATCCGAAAAAACGAGGCAAGCAAAATCCAAGTGGGGGAGAATCAAAGCATTTACTAATAAAAGTTTTATAGATGAAGGAAGACTAGATCCACGGAAACGTAATCTGTAAAGTGCGTAGTGAACTTTAGAACTAATAGCTGCAATGTGGCGGTTCCAGGTGAGGTCAGCAGAGAGATGGACTCCAAGGTTTCGGACTTCTGTGACAAATGGCACGATATGGTTGTTTATCATTATGGGTGGCAACACCATGGAATGCAGGATTTCGAGGTTATGCCTAGTTCCAAAAATGATGGCTTTAGTCTTCTTTTCGCTAAGTGAGAACCCAGACTGCTGAATCCAAGTATGGAAGATTTCGATTTCATTATTAAGGCAATTTACAGTTTGGCTAACATGACTAATGGGTGTTGATAAATAGAATTGCGTATCGTCTGCAAAGACTATTGTTGTGTTACGGCAATGATGTAGATGCCCGAACAAGGTATTGAATACGATCGAAAACAGTATTGGGCCCAAGCTTGATCCCTGCGGGACTCCACTGGTAGTAGTCTGCCGCTGTGAATAAGTTCCGTCCAAAACTTTGATGAGTTGCGATCTACCGGTTAAATAAGAGGCCATCCACTTGATAGATAAATCATCAAACCCTAACTGTCGAAGGCAACGTAATAAAAGGGGATGGTTTAGCGAGTCGAAGGCTTTAGAAATATCAAACATGACCAGGATAGTTACGAAGCCTTTCTCAATTCCTCGACGTATGTCATCAGTAAGCTTCAGAAGGGCCGTCTGGATGCTGTGACACTTCCGAAATCCAAACTGCCCAGGGTGAAGAAGGCGATTGGACTCAAGATAGGAGACTAATATCCGAGTGACAAGGGCGTCAAGCAGCTTAGCGATATGTGATGGGTTCGCTATGGGACGCGTATCGCCAGGTGAGGCTGGATTGGCAACCTTGTTGAGAGGAATAATGAAAGACATTTTCCACGTAGATGGATAGACCCCGGTAGTGAGAGATATGTTAAACATGGCAGTAAGTGGTTCTACGATGACGGACACAAACCTTTGAAGGTGAATGAGCTGGAGACCATCCGGGCTGGGCCCTTTCGATTTAGAGAAAGAAGATAAAATAAGACTCCGGACTTGCTCGGGACGAATGAGGGGAAAGGAAAAACTTGGTGAATTTGGGGGAGGCGATATTTGGAGAATCTGGTGAAGTTGTAAATCAGTACAAGCGGGATGAGAGGAAGCTATTGCGGAGTAGTGGCTATTTAGTTCATCTGACGAGAAGTGTTGAAGAGCAGATTGTGACGATGGTGCCGAAAGGCCAAATTTCCGAAGAAATGCCCAGATCTTAGTCGGATTTGTTTCGCTTGATACAACGTTTCGCAAGTACAGTTTTTTGGCCATTTTCATGGAGGACTTTATGGTCTTTCTCATCTCACGATACTGCAACAAAATCGACCTGCTGCCGGAACGCTTAGCTTTACTGTAGATCTGCTCACGACGCTTGATAAGTCGTTTGAGGTCATCCGTAAGCCACGGGGCAATATTCTTCTTGAGGCTTCTCGTGACGATGGGGGCGTGGATATCGAGAGACCGATTTAGGCAAGCGTAGAAGCGCGGGAGTAAATCAGAAATTGTTTGTGTGCACAGAACATCGAGGTTGTATAGTTCCGGAAGATCTTGATGCAACACAATGTTCAGTTCCCTTGCAAGCGCCTCAGAGTTGCAATTTTTGAAATCGCGGTACGATATTGTTTTTTGCTGATGTCAGAAGGAGGGGACTAAATATTGAATGCTAATTAAGTCGTTTCCAGCAGCAAAGGGGCTAGTGCTCTTAGCATATTTGTGAACTTTTTCCTGGGCATCGACTAAAAAGACATCAATGTGCGTATGCGTGTTCGTGCGAAGAGTATGGTGGGTAGGACCAAGAGGTACTGAATAAAACGAGAGATCCCAAATGACGTCTCTCAAATAGGTGGCATGATAATCGGAACCCAGTAAGTCACAGTTTAAGTCTCCAATTACTACGATATTTTTGTAGGTAGGCAGATAGAGACTAAGTTTAGCCTTAAAGTCGGAAAGCATTGACCCGTCGGGTCTACGATACACAATAGCAAGCAATAGGCATTCGTTATGAGGTAGCTTGATGTTAAGAATAATAAATTCCGGCTCATTAATGGATGCATTTTGCGAGAATTCCAAAACAGAATAGCTTAGTGACTCGTGAAGATAACACGCTACGCCACCTCCTAAGATATATCTATTATTCTCAGTAGAAAAAATTCCTCGATCGTTACGCAGTAGGTTATATGACGGGATGGCTAACGTGTCAGACGTAATGTTGGGATTTAACCAGGTTTCGGAGAGTGCTAGAATATGGATATTGGCGCCCTGTATGAGTGACTCCACTTGACACAAGTGTGCTCTTAAGGAGTTAATGTTGTAGTGAAAAATATTTATTAGGTTCTCTCGGTTACAATGTATCGATGGTTTGCTTGAGATAGGTGAATTACGTGGCAGTCACTTTAGATTATATAAGTCATGCTCAGTTACTATTGGTAATTCCGCTGAATTTGCATCACGCCTAAAAAATATCCTGCCATCGCGTACCCAAACCCGAGACCCAACTAGAGGTTTTGCAGCTTGTTTTGTTTGCATGAGTAGTTGATGAGACGAGCGTGGTAAAAATTCATTGACGAAAATATTCTGGGAATCTTGCGCGAAACTCTCAGGGAAAATGTCCGCGCGCGTTATTTTCCCTATTTTCCGTTTTTGCTCTATGATCAAGTTGCGTAGATCAACACAAAGACACGTGACAATAATAGAGAACGAGTCTGGCAATTGCATCGAGGCAGTATCGGGCGTAGCAGGTTCTCTCAAATTAACCTTTCTATTTCCGGTAATGAAAAGTTTCGAGTCATAATGAGCTAATTCGAGCTTCTTAAGAATACGACTTATAATGTCTTCCGCCGATAACTCGCACGAGGAGGGAAGACCCGTAATAATGAACTCTTTAGATGACTGTCCATAGGTCCATAAACTCTTTAAATCGCTAATTTCGCGCCTATTTTCTTGAATTGCCGCAGGGTTGCTGCTCATGCTATTAACTATGTAATCTAGTCGCGCGGGGTTGTTAAGCGATTGCTGCATTAATAAAGACGAACGCTGATCGGCATTGAGCGAGTCCCAAGCCGCCGGCATCGGCGCCGGGGGCAGATTGACATTCGATGCATTTGTCATATTCGGAACACTGTGGAAATTCATTGCACTTTGACTAAACGGTACTAACAAAGGTAAACAAGACTCTGGCAGGCGAGAAGGGTCGGTCGAGGGGGCAAGGGGAATATTGACAGGACAAAGGAGACAAGACTGAGACGGGACAACAGGTGGGGTGAGCACGTGTGGAACGGCGATGGAGGGACCAACAGCGGGGAGGGAGACATCAGGCACGTCGCGAAGTAAACATTGAAAAATACGCACGCAGCAAGAACTTGCCGATTTCGAACTAATAAATGAAATGGCGCACGACCGATGAAATGTCGAATCACAGGTTTCGCAGTTATATTTAGGTCGAACGGGACCCCGACACTTTTTGCACTTAAGCACGCGCTCACTGCGCTTATTCGGCGACAATGGCTTACGGGCGAATTTTCTTGGCATGTAGTTGACACCTGTCAAACCAGCGGTGATTGAGCAGCGTTGACGTACGGACTGAGAGTGAGGTAATTAACTTACAAACAGCCAGGTGACACGTAAGCGAGTCATGCGCAGTAGAAGGTCCGGCCAGAAAATGCCGAACGATATGCTCCAGGATGACACAGAAAATGAAAAAAGCACTTTAACAGGCCCACAAAACACTTCAACCACAAATAGTGCAGATAAATGCAAGGGCCGTTGCGTGTGCTCAACCTGGACAAAGTTTCCTCGCAATGAAGGGAAAATAAAAGGTGAGAATTTAACAAAATAACAGAGCAGATAATAGTACGTCTAACGGACTCACCATTCAACGTGAAACTGCATCCCCTGAACGGGGATTTCAGGACATTATAATTATAACAAATAAGTAAATGCAAGAAGGGACATTTTAAATTAATGTCGCACGCTCAATATTTCTTTTAAAACTTTAAATGCATACAAAAACCAATATTCACTAAAATTTATTATAATATAACTAACAATAATATAATATATTTTTGTGAGGAGACTTTTTTCTCTAATATTTTATGATCATACTCGTTGTATATGAAGTTTCAGAGTAAGGTTTTCTAGTAAACACATAAATATGTACTGGATAGGTTAATAATAAAAGTGTATTAAAAAATGTATTACATTAAAGCTTTAGACTTACCTTTCTTACAGCGATTTCACGTACTCCTTTATATTGTTTATATTCAACCTAAAAATACCAATTTGTTATTTTCATAATATAATTACAGTTACTCTATCTTAAAGAATATAAAATACGCAACCAGAAACTATTACTAGCAGTATTTTGTAAAGTATTGGTTGCAAACTACATTTTTTCGAATGGTGTAACATAAATTAAAGTTGTAATAAGCCGGCCCTATTATGAAACAAATGTTGACAGGTGGTTTGATAATTTTAACGATTAAAACTGAATAAAAGCATAAAAGTAAATAATTTATTTTTGTATATTATGCGGATATCATTCACAATTGATAATTCATATACAACTTATCAATGTAAAGTTTGAAAATGTTAGATATTATTGAAAAGTGAAAACATTCGAGTGTCCAAATTTTGAAACAGTGTTTTAGCATCATGTCCCCCCTGTTTCATGCGAGGTGTCCCTATCATGAAACGATCAAATAAAATGGAAATTCTTTTATTTTTCAGTAAATTCGAACATTTTAGGTAATCACCTCTATTCTGAGACTAATGTAGGGATACGTTTTGACTTTTTTTCTTTTTTAATGGACCTACGCAATGGTTTTTAACGAATAAAACTGAACAAAAGCATAGAATCAAACAATTATTTTTTTATATTATGCGGATATCATTTTGAAATGATAATCTATGTATAATTTATCAATATAATAGTAAAATGGTAGATATTATTAAAAAAGTAAAGTGAAACCATCACATAAAATTTATCTATTTTTTTTTTCGTATTTTATAGACATAAAACGACAATACATATTTCTAAGTGGTCACATAACAAATGTTATTAAAATTTCAGTAGTATCACAGTATTTGACTTTTAATGAACTAAAAGACAAAACAAATCATAACTGAATACATTTTTTTAAGATTAAACAAAACGATTGTTCTTAAAATAATTTCTCATCCCATCTCATAAGCTATAGAAGATCATTTTTTATTTGTTGTTGGATGTTTTTCATTTTTTCTTGCAACTGCTTTTTTTCTTCTTGCAATAATCTTTTCTTGGCAAGTTTCTCTTCTTTTAATTTTTGTTTTTGTTCTTTTTCAATCTGTGTTTTTAACCACTCATCCGACGTTCCTGTTGCTGGCAATTTTGCCATTCCACTTGCTTCAATTATCTTTCTTTTTTTCTTCGGTAAATATTCTGTGGGTAGGGTGAATACCCGTGAAAAAACATCATTTGATAAATGACTACCATCTGTAATTAATGGGAACCATGTTAAAAAATAAAAATACTTCTTTTTATATTTGTATATAAATTAAGTAGAGTTGAAATAATTGTAAATATTTGTAAATATTTGTAAATAATTGTAAATGTGATTAGCCTTTTAAAACTGAAATTAAATTACGTTGAGTGACATTAATTTGCATGTTCTCTTTATTGTTTGTGTTGTCAATGGACGAGTTATTGCAATCACTATTGAAATTATTTTCTAAACCCTGAGCCATTCTTCGTGAGATTTCTTGTGGATTAGTCTCTGAAAATATAATATTGTCTATGAAATTTACAATGCATCGATTATTAATATTAGACGTTATTTTTTTACAAACCTATGATTCTTTTCAAAGGCGAATTTGATTGCAGTTGTACAAATTGCAGCTCTTGAACCACAGTATCAAGTGCAGTAATATTCGGAGATTGAGACATCAAATCATTCAATAATAGAATAATATCTTCTGTGCAATCGATCGTTATGCCATTTTGCTTATTATTAAATACAATCATTTTATCATATACGAAGTTGCTATTCTCATCGAAACATACATCTGGCATATTATTTTGAGCACCACTTTCAAGAACTGCATTGATATTTGTTGACATGTTACTTTCCATCATATTGTCGACTTCCAGAACATTTTCATTGACAGTCTCATGTGATAATAACTTTACTGTATGACCAACTAACTTTTCATTGCTTCTGATTATAGGTTTTGATCTTGCACTAGGTTCTAATAGAAATAAAAATGAATACTAATAAATGATCTAATAAATGTCTTGACAGAATGTATATAAAATTTGTAAATATGCATGTATGCATATAAAAATCTGTACATAAAAAAAACCAAATTAATATTATATGGATTCTATGTTGTGATTACTATTATTTTTATTTTTAATTTGAAGCCAATATTTAAACAATCCTTTGTACACAATATTTCCAGTGCATACGTTAGTCATTTCAGCATTTTTGAATTATTCTAATAATTCACTCGACAAAATATTTTTCCAAAATAATCAAATGGTCGTAATCAATTTTAATTGTATTATTATGTTCAGGATGCTCATTTATGACTATCTCTTGAGTAATTTCAGTTGTATGATTAGATTCACTCATTTTTTTACTTTTTCTTCTTTTGCGCAAGACATCATAGTCTACTGCTTCGACATTAAATGGCACTAAACCAGCTGATCTGAAACCATTTTTAATGATTTCTTCTTCTCCTTCAAAATTAATGCCATTTTCAACACTTGTGGAAAATCTTTCTTTTTCAGTCTATTGGTGTTATGTTTTACTTTCCATTTTGGAACAGTTCTCTTCCATACTATTTTGAGTGGATGAAACAGTGCAATGTCTAGTGGTTGCGTCACATGAGTGGAATTCGGGTAAAGAGCAATTATCTCTATTTCATTTTCTTTGCAAAATTTCACTAGAGGAACTGTTACATGAGACGAATGTCCGTCCAGAAATATTACTATGGGAAACTGTATGCCTTCTCTTAATGCCCACGGATAGAATACATTGGTGATGTATTCGTAGAAGGTTTCTGTAGTCATCCAGCCGCTCTCTGAAATCCCAATTCCCCAGTCGTTAGGAGTGTTTTCGACTATTTCTTTTGGCAAATTTTGTACATACGAATACATTATCATAGGAGGTGCTCTTATTCCTGCCGCACTGTACATAAATGGTACCGTAAAGCTTTCTTTTTCAGCATCTACAATTTTGTACACTGAGCGAGCTGCTCTTTGCGTCAGAACTTTCTCCGAATCAGGACACAACAACATATTTGTTTCATCGCAGTTAAATATCCTTGTTGGAGAAATATCAAGCAAATTTTTCTTTTTCAAATATGCTTCTGGCTCTCTAAACCACTCTCGTAGATCCTCAATTGTAACAGAAGCTCTTACCGAGCTCAAATGCTGTGGCTTTCTAAGTGATAAATTTGGATGTAACTTTCTGAAAGCCTCGTACCAATGTCGACTCGGACGATTATTGATAAATGGTGTCTTTCTGTTCAACAGAGTGACAACTCTTGAACATGATCTAAGAGTTCGCACGTTGTTACCGGATAGCCTCGCTCTGACCGATAAACAATCCAGTTTTTATATTGTTTTCTTCCTCTTCAGTTAAAATTGTAGACGGTCCACTTTTCAATTTAGTGAAGTTTCGATCCTTCTGCCGTCTGTGCAATGTAGCTGCAGATATACCGTATGGTACTCCTGCTTTTCGCAGGGAAACTCCTGCATCAACTGCTGCAGGAGCATGTTGCAATTCTTCTACGGAATGCTTCTTTTTAGTGGGAATTACTTTATTCTTACTATTCCCCTTGCTTCGTAACACTACAGACGTAACCTGTGCTTTAACCTTGTTTTTAAGGTTTTTCATAGATTTGGATTTACGTTTCTTCTTTTTTGCATCTTTCCTTACAGCCTTCATGGTAAGTTATTGCCTAAAATAAGGACTTTATAAATAAAAAGCTTACTTATTCCATGTAAACTCTCAGCTCTCAAAGCATCTTTATAGGTTATGTTTACACTTTTTGTACATAAATAACTGCCCTATACTTTAATTTACGCACTACAACACTTCGACAACGAATTATTTCTTAATGTTTCACAAATCGGTACAAGGCAATGAGGATCAGGTCCTGGGTTATGAAACAGCCATGGGACTGTTTCATTAATACGGACACAAGGAAATTTATGTACGCATTGTGAAACATCCGTTTTAAAAAAATAAATACGTTTGTATGGCGAAAACTTCAATGTAATATCAATATATGATCTATAAACTATGTATTTGGCTCTTTAATTCGGTTTAAAATAATACCATATGTAAATATACGTGATTTTAGACTGACCACATGCATGTACTGTTCTAAGCTTATTGAAATGACTTCAGTACAAATTGTGAATCATGCACGTTTAAGATTTTTTAAAAGATTTTAATGTATATCTAGTATTATTTTTATTTATTAAAATTAAAATTAAAAATACTCTTTGTTGTTTAGATAATTTTTTCACAACGATCCGTATTGTTATTAATTTTAAAAGTAATTTTTAAGTGAGTGTTTCAAAAAAGGGGACGTTGTATCGCAATACGGCCGGTTACCTTTAACCATACCCTATCGAAAAGAAACGTATTAAGGTAAGAACCGCCGTTATCCGGAACACAAGCTAATTTTGGCATACATTTTTATGATTAAATATTATTAATTGATTGGTACATTGTACTCATTTGAGAATGAGAACGATACGTTATAAGGAGTATATATATATAAAAAAAAAATATACTGGGTTCGCCAAATATTATGAGATAAATATATCTGCCTCAAAACATTATTTGTTAACGTGGTGATAATAATACACTACCTGGGTAGAAGAACATGACACCTCGGATTTGCCCTGAAAAACATGACACGTCGAATACAGAATCTTTTTTATGAAATTTAAGTTGGTACCACTTATTGCACATATAATTAACATATAAATAAAATCTTGCTCTTAAATGTAAATAAATATAATATTGTTACGATTTTTATGTTTTCACAATTTATTGAATTCTCTCAAGGATCAAGAGTTATAGGATTGATTATCGGTAGCTGTGAATCGTTTATTTGGGATCTTCCGCATAAAGGGGATCGACACCCCAAGTGACCAAAATAGCGGTGAATTTAAGAATAATAACATTATTATTATTGAAAAGAATGCCAACCGTAGGTTTATCAGAACGAACGGGTGTGTAGGAACTAAGTCCCCTATAAAGACGTTGATTCGCGGAGAGTAGCGGATTAAGAGATTCGAGTTTTCCTGACTCTTAGATCTTCCATTTCGGAATACGTGGTTTCTGAATCCGTTTGTGACGTAAGTTCGTCCTCAGTAGGGAATCCTTCTATTTCCCTCCAACGGTTTCGAACATCAGCTAACCGTTTCTTATAGTTTAAATTTATTCCTGCTTCGGATACCACTTCATTTTTTATTATTTTGGGTTCTTTTATCTGAGTTCGCTATACTGTAGGGTCAATTTTCAAATAATCCGGCGCTTGTAGTTTTTCTACTTCTGTCATATATTGTTTTCTTCGTTTATTCTTCACCGGTGTAGGAGGTTTTTTCATTGAAGTTGATCCGTCTTGCTGTCTCGACCGAGTTTTTCCTTTATAATTTCCTAACTTCATGTAGACTGGCAATTCGAGTTTTTCGACCTCGGTTATGTATTTCTTTCGAGCTGTCTTTTCAACTCCCAGCATTTCTACATTGGAACTATGGCTCTCTTTGTCGCAGTTAGTCACGTTTTCTTCAACATCTTCATACGTATCGGTTTCTTTGTCTAAATCCTTACCCCGTTTTTTTAGAGCAGGATTTCCTGACCCGTCAGCGTCTGAGACTCGCAGTCTCTTAGCGTTTGTTGATCGTTTCTTGTTTTCTTTTTCATTTTTGTCGCCTTTAATTGGCATACACGATTTTTCATTTTTTCGTGCGTTTTTTAATTTTTTTTATAGTTTTTTTCTCTTTATTTATTTTATTATCGACCAAATCTATTTCATCGTAATTTTCATTTTCATTTTCGAGGTCGGATCTATCGAATGGGTTACTCGATAATGCGTCCGCGTTGACATTACGTTTCCCCTCTGTATATACCACAGCGTATTCGTAATCTTCTAATTTTATGCGAAAACGGTGTAGTCTCAAATTCATATCCTTCATAGTTTTAAGGAATCTTAGCGGTTGATGATCCATTACAAGAGTGAATTTTCGACCATACAAATATGGACGGAATTGTTCTACGGCGAACACGGCAGCTAGCATTTCCTTTTCTGATGTAGTGTATCGGGTTTCTGCTCCTTTCAAACTTCGTGATGCGTAGGCGACTGGTAGATCCTCACCAATCTTGCTTTGCTATAAAATAGCGCCAAGTGCCACTCCGAGGCGTCCGTAGTGACAACGAACGGCTCGTCGAAATTTGCTAACTGTAAGATTGGTGCATTACATAAGAAATTCTTTAGTTTCACGAATGCTTCTATCTGCTCGGCACCCCATATAGACTCGAGATCCTGACGTAATAAGGTAATTAACGGGTGCGCGATTTTTGAGAAGAGTGCAAGAAATTTTTTATCGTTTTTTCGATTTTTTGAGACCGGATATTTCCTTAACGCTTCAATCTTTTTCGCATACGGCTGGGCAGTATTATTTCCGATAGTGTGTCCCAAGTACGCAGCTTCCTTGCGTAGAAACTGACATTTATCGGGTTCTAACGTAAGATTTGCGTCTTGAAGTCGTTTCATGAGGCGTCTAAATTTAACCTCATGTTCGTACAAATTTTTGGCGTAAATAATTATGTCATCGAGATGTAGTAGTAGCTCTATCCCTCGTAAGCCACTTAATACTAGATCCATAAGTCGCTGAAAATCGCTAGGGCCGTTTTTTATTCCCATCGGCATCCTTTCATATTGATAGTGACCGTTTGGGGTCGAAAACGCAGTTTTATGTGCGTCTCGCTCATCCATTATTATTTGATGGAACCCAGATTTAAGGTCGAGAGTTGTAAAATACACGGACTGACCTAATTGGTCCAAAACGTCAGTAATATTCGGAATTGGATAAGCATCCCCAATTGGTTTCTTAGGGACAACCAATGCAGGAGAGTCTATATGGAGAGTATAGAGAGGAGGACGGTTTAATCAATCCTGCCTTGAGCTGCTCGTCCACTTGTCGCTGCATTTCCGTTTTTATAGCGGGTGGGTGCCGGAAACATCTAGCGCGTATCGGCACATCATTTGTGGTATGAATGCGGTGTTTGAATAAGGAAGTCGCGCCTCACGGATCCCCGGTAAATGAAACATGCGAGCGTAGTCGTGAACGAGATTCTCCACATGTTTACTTTCTTCGTCCAACAACCCGTCCACATTTATCCGCTTCAACACATCGTCATTTCTCTGTTTATCATGTCCCATAATCACTTGTATTTTTGAGCGATTTTGTTTTTTCCAATTATCTTCGTAATTTTTGAGATCCTATATGGTTTTTATAACATGGTTTTCTCTTTCTGTATTCTCTGCTACTTCGCATTCTTCAAGTTCAATTTGTGGGACGGTAAATTTCATTTCATAGTCATTCGTATTTATGACATACAGATATGCGTATCCATCGCGATTTGTTACTAGGGCATTACCA
Organism: Trichopria drosophilae; assembly: GCA_030407085.1. NCBI lineage: Eukaryota > Metazoa > Arthropoda > Insecta > Hymenoptera > Diapriidae > Trichopria > Trichopria drosophilae. The sequence goes on along the minus strand of CM059582.1, from coordinate 132,242,061 downwards.
AAAAATAAACCACTGCAGATGTTGACTTTCGGTACGAATCCGAAGTCTAAGTCGTTTAAAACTTCTACGCAAATTACTCAGCGACTTCTTGTCGAAATCCGTATGAACTTTTCATTAATAAACGGAATCATATCATTTCTTATGTGTACGCAATCTTGTTCGTAATCGATTTTTCTCCCAGAGTTCGGAAAAAAGATTCCCCATGATTCTATCTTCATCGATAGGGAAGTCATCTTTCACTATTTGTAACTCTAGAATTTCTTCATTAAATTGTACTTCGGCACAACCTAGCGTACCGATTATTCCTTCGCCGATTCCGCTTCAATCGAATTTTATATCCTGACCGGGATACAGATCTCGACGTAATTTATTCAGTTTTATAAGATTTATTTCTTCTCGGGAATCGACCAAGAATATTCCGTTTCCATAATGCAGATCGGGGATAGAAATGTCTATTCGTGGACATTCTGAAAAGCTAACATACACGAAATGGACCCTGGCCGTTCCGCTTTTACGGCGCGCATTTTCCGAGGTGAGATTTTGTCTCGGGCGTCGCTCGACATCGCTGGTTGCTGTCGAGCGCCCCTGAAGTTTAAATGATGGTGATTTCGCCTGTACGATGAATTGTTTTCTCGTTTATCGGTGTCTTCATTATTCCCGTATTTATTTATCTGCCATCTATCATTAGTCCGGTGAGACGAATGATAATTTCCCGAGAACGAAAGATTCCCAGAAAAACTTGGGAGGTTTTCCCTGTTCGGGGATTTTAATTCGTCCCGGCGATCGTTATTAAAAGAAGTTTAGTTATTTTCTACAAACCTATTTTTTGACCTATCCTGAAATTTTCCTTCCGATATCTTTTTTTTTCACGCCGTTTCTAAAAAAACACGCTGGAAAAACTAGCATTTTTGTGGACTGAATCTTTGCGCGGGACAATTTTCTCTGGTGTGACCTATACGATCACGCTAAATGTAATATCTCTCCAAGTCCAGGATATCGAAATCCCTGTTTTGTAGAGTTCGACATTGTTTCCGAGAGTGCCCCATTCTTTTACAATAACTACACTGCATGTCGTTATAATTTCGCCATTCAGGATCGATTTCATGACGTCCTGGCCGGTCCAAATAGTTACGCTGATATTGCGGACCTTTCGAAACTAAATAAGCAGACGCTTGATAATATCTTTCTTCGCGACCTCCCAGCATAGGATCGGATCCAGCGTCTTTCGCGCTGTATTTTTCAGTTAGTCTTTTAGCCTATTCTACGGCAGCCTCGAGTGTATCTGGATTCAGCTGCGTGAGGCGTACTCCCATAGGGCCTTTTGCGCAGTAAATGAAATGGTCCCTACCGTCACGATTTGCCAAAGTTAATAATCTCTGACCGTCAACTGGGTCAAAATCTCTCGACGCGTTGATGGCTTTCTCAAGAACGCGATAATCGTGTAATAGACGGTAACCAAAATCTTCTAAACTTTCACGGGGTCCGGGGTAAGTATTTTTTAATCCCGCTAGCAACTTGAGCGGATCACTAGAAATTCCATATACTGATTTTAGATCGGCAAGAAAGGCTTCTACTGCCGCGTATGTTGAAATCTTTTCGCAGAAAATTTTCACTTTCCCGGTCAGCTTTTTCCTCATCATATGTAGATAGATCCGGGTTTCGTCGGCCGATAATAATGTGAATCCGTCGCAACACGCACTTTCGAAGTCTGGGAAGCTTTCGCGGGTGCCATCAAATTCCGGCACACTGCTCACTGCTCCCGCAATTGGTGGTGGTCGCGCTACCACATATATCGGACTCGCGGGGGCCACTTGGTGGGTACCACTTTTTTTTGAGAAAATTTGTATCGAAATGCAAATTTACTTACGTAGCTGCGCTCATGAAGCAGGCTATCAGCGTCCCCGATGTCTTCTCTGCTCTATCTGATGCGTTGAGCTTCCTCAAGTTACTGGACAGTCCCTCAGATTAGTGGAGCGCCCTCGTGAACCTTGACTTGAATAAGGCCTCCTCCGCGTTTTGGAGCAATGAATCCTGGATAGCTGAGTCGCGAAACAGCTCGTGTTCGTTCACAACTTTCTGTACGGAAAGTTATTTTACGCGAACTGGATTTCGTTTACCCGTTCTGATTTTCTTCGCACTTAAAAAGTTATTTTGAAGTTCAACAGTCACTTGCGAATCCCAGCCGCTGCCACCATTTTTTATGTTACGATTTTTATGTTTTCGTAATTTATTGAATTCTCTTAAGGACAGGAGTTATAGGATTGATTCCCGGTAGCTGAGAATCGTTTATTTGGGATCTTCCTCATCAAGGGGATCAACACCCCAAGTGACCAAAATAGCGGTGAATTTAAGAATAATAACTTTTATTATAGAAAAGAATGCCAACCGTAAGTCGTACGCTATCAGAACGAAAGGGTGTGTAGGAACTATGTCCTCTATAAGGACGTTGATTCGCGGAGAGTCGCGGATTAACGTGCCGTGAAGTCTCTAAGTTCCCGAGTCTTGAACCGAATTCGTCCAGCGATGTGCTTAGTTACGTGAGCGGGGCGACTCTGCCTCAGAGATCATCTGTGGATCGCACACTGTGCGACTCTGACGGAGATCTTCACGGCGCGACTCTGACCCGAAATCTTCACTCGAGCATACACGGGGCGACTCTTTCTCAGAGATCCTCTGTGGATCGTACACGGCGCTACTCTGACTTCGGGCAATGCGATTGCTCTTTTTATATGGTAGATGTCGATGAGATCATCGTTCCTTCGCGATGGACACCTGCACTTGTTGTTTGCCACGTGTCATCTTCCACTAATCGCTCACCCCTTTGAGTTATTCGTGACCTCGGCGATTCGGGGTACGTGTACTGTTGTGTGCGCGTGTGAGGCACAATCTTATGAATTGTCTTACTTCGAGCTTTGGCGTGGCACATTCCTTTCTTGACCATTTGGGCTTGCAGATAGAGGAATCCGCCGTTCCCCGTGTAAGTTGCAGCACGCGTGCAATCTATGTGCGACGCCGAATCGGGCCCTTCGGTGTGTGTGTCTTGTCGATTTTACAAAGGCAAGTATTGTCTATGTTACGAGTGCTATTATGTACGTAGCCATCATCCGAAACAACATTAAACGCAAGCAGAAACTATTATCAGCAGTATTTTGTAAAGTATCGGTTGTAAACTACATTTTTTTAAACGGTGAAAAATAAATTTAAGTTGTAATAACCATACCCTATTGGAAAGAAACGTATTAAGGTAAGAACCGCAGTTATCCGGAACATTTTACGCAATTGTAAAACGAAATAAAATACGATATAATGTATGTTTTTAATATTTAATAATAGAACATTTTTATTACAATTTTTTAACGTTAATATAAAACTGAGAATTATAACATCGACGCAGTTTTATCTTATTGAATTAAATTATAGTGAAACACATTCTTCTGGAATCAGACCTTTAACGCAGAGTTCTTGAATGTTTTTTACTTTATTTTCATCAAGGAATAATTTAGCGATGTAGGCATTGCACAGTACTCCATTATTTTGTGGGATCTGGGCTGTCATGCAATTCTCTAGGTAATCATATTTATAATTTATTTTGCCATCAAAGTAAGACGTTATTTCGCATAATTATCACATTTTTATTTTTGTTTCAAAAAGCTTTATTCGAAATTTAAGCAAAATTAAAAATTTCAGTTTGCTACACTTGATGAACCTTATATTTTGGTTCCTATACTTTTATATTTTCGATAATTTGACACCATTGATCATTGGTATAAATAAATTTTATTTTCATCGAATTCTCTATTTCAGCAGGCATTGAGTCTCCAGTATATCTGGGTATGGCCTTTTATAAGATACCTTAAAAATAGTCGTTTTTATAATAACTATACTTTAATATTCTTAACCGGGAGATGTCAGATTTTCACCTTCCAAATATGGGGCAAAATTCCTGAAATGTCCAGAGTGAAAAAATAAAAGTTAAAGACAATTTCTTTCGATGTACTATATTTCTAAGTAGAATGCGTAAAAGTTAACATATGAGTAGTCATTTTTAAAGGGTTTTTTTGATGGGCTTCAAGCTAGTGATAAAAGTTTTTTGACAAAATTAAAATTTGTCCTTGAAATTTAAGATCAAAATACTAATTTTAGTTTATCATAACGCGATCTTGAATTCCTTTTACGAGTTTAAAAAGAAAGCTTGACTACTTCTCTATAAGATATGTGAAACTTTGAGTGGAACACATAAATTTTTCGACAATAAGCGGCTATTTTCTAAAAATTTCGAATGTGACCCACTCTGGAATTCAAATATCTTATAGAAAAGTAGTGAATCTTTCTTTTTAAACTAGAAAATAAAAACTGATTTGTACGTGTGCTGAAATTAGCACTTTGAATTTCTAGGTCAAATTTTATTTTTTCTTTTCAACAAATTCTACTGATAAATATAGTAAATCGAAAGAATTCGTTTAAAACTTTTATTTCTTCATTCCCGACATTTCAGGAATTTTGCCCTATATTTAGAAGGTGAAAATCTGACATCTTCCCGGTTAAGAATATTAAAGTATAGTTATTATAAAAACTACAATTTTTTAGGTGGCTCAACATTTCTGAAGTGAGCCACTAATTTTCCTGTGGCGAGATTTTTTAATGTTTTATCAATGATTCATAGTATTTTTCAATCTAAATATGATGTCAAAAGCGTTTTGCAAAATTTACCTTTTTTTCAAGAGTCATTGTTTAAGGGCGATTTTCACGAAACTGTGAACTTTTAATTGCAAAATTGGCAACTCATAAAGCTAATTATAACGTTCATATTTTTTCATTTTTCTATTACTTATTATGTGTTGTAACACGAAGTTACAACATCCACACACAATACTCACTTGTCGACATTGGTGTCTCGCCTTATTAAAATTTCACCAAGCATTATGTATCTCTGTAAAAATAATTGCGATTAATATTATAATATTATTATAATTAGTAAATAAGGATTTATATTACTTTATTGCGAAGCCTGGAGTTGACGTCCCTAAGTCCTCCCATGGCTAGTGGTCATGTCCGGGCCCAGTCTGGATCCTGGCGTGAACCTGGAACGTAAACAAAGAGGAATCCACAAAGAAAATAGTTCTTATTAAAAGTATTTACAAAACCAATACTCACCGTGATCCGGATGACAGCTATCAAGAGGTCTTTCCCCAGGAGGTTCCACTGGTTGCGTTCCGTGTTGGTGTTCACGTGAACCCGATGTAATCACGATATCATTGCGCATTCAGCACTTTAAACTAAAACTCGCGAAAATCCCACAATCGCGATACATCCATTGGACGATGACATATCAACATCGTCGCCATATTTGACACTAACTCGTGCGCATCTATTACGCGCAGCATTCCGCCGTTCCGGCTAGTCAGTAGCGGTATTGCCTCTCTCCATGCGTATCATGCATCCCTGTCCCACGCCTTGTGTATGGCATCGCCGACCTTTGTCGCACGCATGCGTAACGTGGTGAACAAGGGAATGCAAACTCTGCGATGATAGTCGCTCACGCACGCGCAATATGGAGAGAGGAAGGTTAATTGTAACTGGGAGCGAACCTGATTGGTACTCCCTTAGAGGTACCATGTAGCTCTTCCCCCCCCCCCCCCACGAATACGAACAGAGCAATGAACATCAACCATCCAGTGCTACCAAACTTGGGAATGCTCGATTACCGTCCCTAGGCTGTCATAAAGTTGACTTTTTATTATTAATGTTGGTAATTGTTCCCCCTTTGTTTTCCTTATGTTTCCCGGTTCACGCAAGGTGGCGCAGAACTACCGGACATGACCAAAACTCGAAGAAGAAGCTGCCATTTTGGTCATTCTTCCCTTGGACAGCGACTGTAGCGTGCGAGCGAACTGAAGTCTTTCTTTTGAAATAGTGTTAAGAGGCCATCGGGTGTTACCCCAAAAATTAAGAATATCTCTGAACAGCGATCCAGGTACTGTGCACAGTGCGCGGTTTTTGTTCTATATGAATTTAATGAGACCCTTCTTTGTACGATTACAATTCTCCTTTGTCGTTTCCCTCGTGTCAAACGGTCGACCCCGAGATCGTGGTAAATTAATTGTAACCAATCTAAATTAATAATCACAAAGTATTTTCACAAATCGATAGTGTTTTTTTTATTGAATATGTTAAGATTACCACTCTTCGTGCGTGCTTCGAGGGCAGCTCGAGAGATGGCGCGAGTGCGCCGTAATCCGCGGCGGCGTGTGCGGTGTGCCGTTCTATCGCTGGTTCGAGTCAGTCCGCATCAGACCGCGATATACACGTGACCGGTTGCAGCAAGAAAAACAAAAGGAATCATATTACGTAAAATTATATAAAGCGAAAGATCTCGAGTGTGTACGAACGTCTGTATAAATAAAAAAAAACTATTTTCTTCGACTTCCACGAGGCCACGAGTCAATATAGGTTCCCTTCCATTGTTAGATTTAAAAGGTTATGGGCCCAGGGGACGAAATGGAATTGGCAGGAAGTTCGAGACGAGAAATAGACAGAGGTATGTACGACAGGCGAAAAATTAAGTGCGCGAATAACGACGGGAACAATGCTATGTCGTCGTGTGGCCGCGTAATGAAAACGCGTTTCTGAATTTTGTGAAGCGGACGCGCTTACACAAAAGAAGTACCGGACGCGACGCAACTTGACGACAGAAAAACGACGCGTTAGACAAAGAAAGTTCGAAAGAAAACCGACGCGTTAGAGAGAGAGAGAGAGAGAGAGAGAGAGAGAGAGAGAGAGAGAGAGAGAGAGAGAGAGAGAGAGAGAGAGAGAGAGAGAGAGTGAGAGAGAGAGAGAGAGAGAGAGAGAGAGAATATGATTCGAAACGTCCTATGAAAAAGCGCGCGCGAGATAGCAAAATGGCGGACGGTGCCATTGTCGTGGTGAAGGCGTGTAGTGCACAATGGCGTTTTCTAGATTCTCGTACGAGGAAACAAAATGGCGGGAAGTTCTGTTTTTGCGGTAGAAGCGTGGAACACGTGATAGCGTTTCGCGGAATCCCGCGCGAGGGAATGCGAAAGACGAAAGCGCGACTAGTACAGTGGAGGCAACCTCACGAACAAAAATGCACCGTGGAATTTCGCGGGGGAAATTTGAACGCCTACATTTGATTGAGGCGACATATCGGTGGTTGCGTGCTCTAGGTCGGAAATCAAAATACTTAAATTTCTTTGTGGGGAAATGAATGACAGACAGAGACCGATAATGCGAGGGCCACACACGACAAGCATAAATATTAGCTAATAATGTTCGAAAACAATCGATTGAATGCAACCTTTTGACGGCAATTTGTCTGTATGTACAGAAGCAGCAACACTGCTTCTATTTCTGAAAACGCAGGAGTTGCTGTACGACATTCCTGATAAACACCGGGATGAGAAAACGAAAGTTTGCCTGAAAGACGACAGGATAATTCTCGAGACAGATGGAGGACAGAAATATGAAATAGGTAAATCATTGAGTAAATATGATATTCTCGAAATATGACTAGTCAGGTTAAATCCCGTTAATGCACAGGAAATGCACGAGCATGCGCATGTGTGCGCGTAAGTGTGGGTGGCACTGCTTGCGTTCGGTGGGTCACATTGGCGCGATGCGCGGGCACATGTAAGTGTATGTGTGCAAGAAAGTGTGAGTGACATTACTTGCGTTCGGTAAGTCACAACAACACGATTCCTGTGTGCGTGTGTATGATGCATGCGAGGGGTCATGATGATGTTACTTGCGTTCGGTATATTATCATGATAATTTATCAATTATTTAACTAAATCCAAATCTATGTACATAGTAATATTCAAACACTTCTATCATAAAATATTTGGCAAAAATTAAAAATGGTCAAATAACCTTCGAATGTTAATACTTATATTTGATGTATTGTATCCTCGCCTTGATATCACTTGCATTCGGTGAATCACAGGTTTGAAATTATAATACAATTTATAGGGTCAGAATTTATATCGGAAGAAGAACAGAGACTACTGAAACAAGCAGTTGAGAAAGCTCAAGAGGAAGGGGAAGACTATTATATGCCATACTGCCAAAGCAAAGTGATAGATGTGAAAGAAAGACAGGAGACAGAAGTGACAGTTACAAACTTTGAAGACGGTACGACAAATGACAGGTCACGTGACGGAAATACGACTGATAATAAATATGACGGGAATATGACAGGCAGAAAATGCGACGGTGAAACGACAGCTAAACAAGGCGACGGAATATCGACAGGTAACGACAGAGATTCAACGGATGAAACTGAAGACAGCCAAAATAAATATGTGCAGACAGAAAATAAAATTGGCTCTATTGAAGAGAGTTCAATTGTCAAAGGTAAACCTCGAATTAAGTCCGATGAAGTAATATGTAAAAAAATCTTTATAAATAAAGAAAGCAAAGCAATATTATTAGAAAAAGACAGTAGGAATCGAAATAAATCTTGTGACGTAAACTGGCACCCATCGACAGGTCTGACAAATTCTTTGAACAACATTTCGGCTCAACTTCTGGAGCTAACACAGAGAATCGAAACCATGGAGAAAGACAGTGACGAGAGAGAAGAAAGACAGAATCAACGGATGGAAGAGTTCCGATCGGAATTGTACTCCGAACTGAAATTTCGCTTGGACGAACTTCAGGATGCCAGTCATGGAACCGAAGAAAAGATCAGAGAACTAGAGGAGACATGTAAATTTGAAATCGACGGAATGCGTACTCAGATCTGGAACGACAGAAAATTAACAAGAGAGGTGTGTGCCAAGACATTACGAGATATGAAGAAGATGATAGAAGAAAACGACAGAAAAGAGAATACGACAGAACCTGACAGAGCCTGGACGACAGGAAAGGTAAATAGCATTTCGAATAATTTTCATGAGACAGATGGGATTAGAAATTCAACAATGATTGACGACGACAGAGAAAATTCAAACTCAGCAGAGATCTCGCGAATTGTTCAGAGCGAATTGAAGAAGCTAAATTTAAAGAATGGTAATAATGATCTACACGATGTTTCGCGAGAACTGAAAGACACAATAAGACATGAGTTGACCGGCAAAGATATTTCGATAAAACGCGACTACAGACTAACCAATCAAGTTAAATTTGAACATTTTTTTGACTTCTTCACTTCGGAACTGAGAGCGACTGACCTGCTGTACGTAATTGATCCCAAGACGAGACCGGCTGAGCATTTGGACGAAATGACGAAAGAAAAACATAAATATAAAGTCAGGGACATATTGATAAACAGAATCGATCAAAGTTACCATGCTAGGGTAATGGAAATTAAAGATCCAGTAAGACTGTTAGAAAAAATAAGAGAGATTAAACTGAGTGAAGTCAACCTCACCTCGACTAATATAAGAAAACGAATGTATAACGTACAATATGTCCCGTCTAAAGAAAAGGCATCAGCATTTATAGACAAGTTTGAAGACTTAATTCGTAGTTATAAAAATTTACCTGATGTACCCGATCTGTCTGAAGGGGAGAAGCGGGATGCTTTCTACAATGCTATTGTGGGAGGTGTTCCGCAGATCCAGCAGGTGGATTTTATAACTAAAACAACGACAGGCATAGGATTATCCTATGAAAAATTGAAATTATTTTTAATACAGGCAGAAAGTGTCAGAACGACATCAAAACCGCAGACGACAGCGTTGATGGCGAAAGCGGACGTCAGGTGTTTTAACTGCGACGACTTTGGTCATTACGGAAAGGAATGTCCTCGTCAAGGCACAGGCGAAAGAAAGTGCTTCGAGTGTGGTATGTTCACGTCCTCGCACGTGGCAGCTACTTGTCCAAAGAGGAGGAACCAGCGAGAGACACCACGAAAGTACGACAGATTCAGGTATGATTATAAGACAAAGTTCGACACTAGACAAACAAACGACAGAACGAATTATCACAATAGAAAGAGGAGAAATGACAGCTCAAGTGACAGTGGTACAAACAAACGACTTAAAAACGAAAACTTAAGACAGAAAGACAATTACAAGAAGGGCCAAGGTCGGGCATTTAATAGAATGAACAAAAATGAAGCAAACCAGAGACATAAGACTGCTGTACAAAATAATAAAGATCATGGTAAGTGTACGAATAATAAAGAATGTAAGAAAAAGACAATGGCTCTGAATGCAACAGATTCATATCAAAAGTCTGACAATAAAATCACCCTGACCAGATTTCTAGCTGACAGTGGAGCGACAGAGCATTTGACGAACTCTAGATTAATATTTAAGACTTTCGACGAAATTCCTAATGAAATTGTATGTGCAAACAAAGACAGAACTGCGATCTTAAAATCGGAGGGAGAAGGGACGATTAGCGTGAAAACAATAGGTAAAAAAAACATTGATTTTGGACAATGTAATATGCGCTGAGAACTTGACAGAAAATCTTCTATCCCTCCGTAAGTTTGTTGATCGGGGTCTTAGCATTTACTTAGATAACGAAAGAATAAATGTATATGATCCAATTTCGAATGAGTCCTTCGTTACTGGCATCTATAAAAAGCCGTTCTGGGTGGTTGAATTCGAAATAAATCAAACGACAGGTAATAACGGACAGAATCAGAATCGAATTACAACTTTCTTGACAACCAGAAACGCAGCTAAACGAAAGTTACAAAATGAAAACCCATCCGGAGACAGCCTTGAGAATGATGATGAAAGTAGACAGTTTAAATGTAAGACAAAGAAATATGTAGACTTTGACAGTACAATCGCGAATAGACACATCAATAAAACGGATAAGACGACAGACGGAGCTGAGCGTGAGCACGAAGACCGAATGATAGAAACGACAGATAAACCCTCCAATTACAATCAATCCATGTTGTGGCATGTCCGAATGGGCCATGCTTCAATTAAATATTTGAAACAATTGCAAAAAAATCATCCGGAAATAAAAAGCTTGCGACAGACAGTTTTTGATGATACCATTATGGATTGTGAAGTATGTCAGATATCGAAAATTAATAAATTGCCTTTCAAGACAGTTAGGCACAGAGCGACAGAACCGCTGCAGATCATACATTCGGATATTATGGGCAGTATCAGTCCTTCCACTTATCCGAATAAATACAGATTTATCTGCACCTTTATTGACGACTATTCCCGAATGGCCATAGCCTATCCCATGAAGACGAAAGATGAAACAGGCGGGTGTTTAGAATCATTCGTTAGAAGCGCCAGAAACTTGCTAGGTAGAGATGCGAAAGTTTGCTACCTGCGTACTGATCAAGGTACCGAGTATACAGGTGGTTATACGACAGAAGTTCTGAATAAGCTGGGAGCAGAGAACCAGTTGGCATGTCCTGATACGCCACAACACAACGGTGTTGCGGAAAGGTTCAACCAAACCATACAGAAGAAAGTTCGGGCACTGATGTATGATTCTGGACTGCCAGAAAATATGTGGGACCTGGCCTTGGGTGCAGCTGTGTACGCTTATAATAGAACACCCCACGCATCAAATGATATGATTGCTCCGTTACAAAAGTTCAATCCGGACTATACGACAGACTTGACTCAGATGAAACGATTCGGATGCTTAGCTTTTATGAAAATACAACGAAAGACAGGTCCTAAGTTTAAATCTCTAGGCAGGAGAACAATACTCGTGGGATACAAAGATACAGGATATATCCTACTCAATCCGGAAGAAGGCAAGCTATACGAAAGTCGGGATGTAAGATTCAATGAGAAGATTGTTTTTGGCGACAGATACAAGAAAACCGACATAAAATATTGGGAAAGCGTGAGTGAAGAAATAAAACCAGACACTTGGTTTGTAGAATTCGAAAAAGAAAATGAGACAGATATTAAAGGAACTGAGGGAGAGATAAAACGACCTAGGGGACGACCGAGAAAGACTCATTTAAGTGAAATAACAAACGACAGTGTCAATGCATTACTGACAGAAATAAACGGCGACCCTTCCTCCTATCAAGAAGCGATGGAAACAAAAGACAGACATCAATGGTCAGAAGCGATTAATGACGAGTTAGAATCCATATACAAAAACAATGTATGGAAACTAGTGGACAGAACGACTGTTTTGAGTGAATGTGACAACCCGAACATCATTGACTCGAGATGGGTTTTGAAAAGAAAGACAGAAGCAGTTGACAAAGTAAAATACAAAGCGCGACTGGTAGTTCGTGGATGTAAAGACAGAAATACATACGATTTGCAAGAGACTTATGCACCGGTATCAAGACTTCCGTTGATTAGATCGGTGCTGGCCATAGCGAACAAATTGGACTTAGAGATGTGTCAACTGGACGTGAAAACAGCCTTTTTGAATGGATATTTAAACCGCGAAGTGTACATGGAAATTCCAGAAGGTGTGGACTGCCCAGACCATGTGAGGCAAAGTAAAGTTTGCAAGCTTGAGAAGGCTTTGTACGGTCTCAAAGTCAGTCCGAAATGTTGGAATGAGAAATTTAAAACGACAGTTGAGAAATTCGGTTTGAGATCATTTGAGAATGAGCCGTGCTTATTTACGCGACAGGACAGTGGTATAATTTTGATTTTGATATTATATGTGGATGATATCTTGTTAGCTTGTAACTGTAAAACGACTTTGGAGAAAACGAAAGATAATCTGAAACAAGAATTCGCAATGACAGATGTAGGAGAACCTACGGTGTTTCTGGGGTTGAATATAACGAGAGATCGACAGAAGCGAGAGTTGAGTATAAACCAAGAAAACTACATAGACAGAATGTTACACAAATTTGGATTCGAGGAAATGCATCCCCAGAGAACCCCTATGATTACAAATCAAGCTGCCAATCGTGAAAGAAGAACGCGAGAAGAGTCTGTGGAAGTAACGGAGCTTTTAACGACAGCATCACGTGCTAATATTCCTTATCGGGAAGTGATCGGCACACTCTTATACCTGGCAAATGCGAGTCGGCCGGATATATCGTATGCGACGAACGTTCTCAGCAGACATCAGTTAAATCCGACAGAGCATGACTGGCAGATGGTGAAACGAGTGTTTAGATATCTGAAAGGAACAAAAAGACATGCACTGAGATACCTTGGAAAAGATGACAGCATGCAAGGATTCTCAGATGCGAGTTTTGGCGACTGTAAGGGGTCCCTCACTACGAGCGGATATGTAATACGACTGTTTGGAGATACGGTTACATGGAGGACTCACAAACAACGCTATGTGGCATTATCCACCTGTCAGGCAGAATATGTTGCAATGAGTGAGTGTGCTCAAGAACTGATTTCTCTGCACCTGATACTAAGACAGATATTGAAGCGAGAGTTAACACCGATGGATTTGTGGTGCGATAATAAAGCTGCGGAAGCGAGCGTTAAAACAGGTGGTGGAAACAAACTACGACATATGACGGAAATCAAGGAGCACTATGTTAAAGAATGCGTAAATAGAGGACTGATAACTGTAAATTGGGTTTCTTCTAAGAATCAAATCGCAGATGTATTTACAAAGCCACTGTCATTTGAAATTCATAAACGACTGACCGACAGAATATTTAACGACAGTTTTGCCTGATCATAAATTCTCTTCTCTAAAGTATTTTCTGTTGCAGGGAATAAGGCAACTTAGATAGGAGTTAGAATCCGGCACATACTCGAGTGGGAGGGAGTGTTAAGATTACCACTCTTCGTGCGTGCTTCGAGGGCAGCTCGAGAGATGGCGCGAGTGCGCCGTAATCCGCGGCGGCGTGTGCGGTGTGCCGTTCTATCGCTGGTTCGAGTCAGTCCGCATCAGACCGCGATATACACGTGACCGGTTGCAGCAAGAAAAACAAAAGGAATCATATTACGTAAAATTATATAAAGCGAAAGATCTCGAGTGTGTACGAACGTCTGTATAAATAAAAAAAAACTATTTTCTTCGACTTCCACGAGGCCACGAGTCAATATAGGTTCCCTTCCATTGTTAGATTTAAAAGAATATTATTTTCCCTTTTTTTTTATTAATCCTTAAGTATATACCAGAGTTCGCGTTTCGTTCGAACTCAACGGTTATAAATGGCGCCCAACGTGGGGCTCAAAATTTTAAGTGTTTCTTTTCTCGGTCGGTAAAATTTGGCGTCTATCGGAAAGATTTTTAGTCGGTGTGAAAAATATTTTGTAAAGAATTTTATTGTGAAGATTTCACGAAGTGGTGACCGAACACGTATCGTGTAGTGGTGCTATATTGAGCACATTTTTTTTATCTCGTACGTTACCGAATGTTCCCTCATTTCCCTAAATCTAAATATTGAAATTTTAATTTTAAGAGTTGTTAATATTTAAGGATGATATAAATATTGAAATTTATTTTATGAACTATTGAAAATGATATATATATATATATATATGCTGAAATATATTTTATGAATTATTGAAAATTATATATATATATATATATATATATATATATATATATATTATTGAAATTGATAAATATATGTTGAACTTTATTTGCAGAATTATTGAATATAATGTACTATTCCATGAATTGATGAAAACTTGATGAAATATATTGTGTGATTGGTAACGTATTTTATTCCCTGTAGTGGGGATAAATCAGGAGAAAGTCCTTTGGTTCTGGGTAATAAAAGGTGTTTAAATTAGCAGTTGGCGAGTAATTGGGTAGTGACTTATTCAGTATTTTATTCGTTTAAAATTTTTTTTTTTGGTGGTAATTATAAAAATTTTTTTGTTTGTGGTAATTATAAAATTTTTTTTTTGGTAACTATAAATTTTTTTTTTTGTGGTAAATAAAAAAAAATTTTTTTTTCTCCATTGGTAATAATTTTTTTTATTTTTATTTTTTTTTTATATTTAATATTTTTTTTACTAATTTTGTTTCTCGGTTTAGGTTCAATAAAATAAAATTTTGTTTGTTGTTACTGTCTCCTACTGCTAATATAAATAACGACCTGTTGGGAAATTACCCTGGTATATATATATATAAATTTTTTTTTGTCACCGAACATTTATTTGTTAATATGGGGGATCCCTATACCCTATATTTCGATAATACATCCCAAAATGGAGAATCTCTAGGCAATACTAGTGTCAATGGTAACCCTTCACTCAGTAATAATATGTCAGTTAACCCTACTGTACCTACTACCACTAGTAGTAGTACCACTACGACTAACTCTCCACCTATTAATAGGACAGTACCTAGTCCCACTCAACCTTTTACATCCACATCTGCAATATCTCGGAAAGCTACAGCGGAGCAATATGAAGCCATATTAATATTGGTCGAAAATATGACTGATATGAGAGAATTTATATCTGCCTGCGATAAGGCTGAGATCTCCATATCAGGTAGCTTAGAGATTATGCAGGATCGCTTGGCTAGACATATGGTCTTGGCACAATTTCCTGATTCGGATGTAGCATGGGATGAGGCGGTTGACGGGAGAGGGGATAGGCAACCATTTACTTTAAATGAAGCGATGAATGATCCAATATTGAGAGAGATCATTAAAGAACCATTAGGACCCAGAGAAACAAGGCCCCCAGCAATCTCAGAATCTATCAGTGATACCGGGGCAGGAACAATTGCTAGGGATCCATCTTTAATTTTTTCTTCGGATAGATCTAGGATGTTTTATAATGACCCTGAAACCTTTCGAAATGATACCGGAATGCAGAGGGAACAAGCCAGAATGAATAACCCTTTTCATCGCTCAACTATATAGTACATTCGTCGCATAGTACTCAAGTACCTCAGGTACAGATTGAACCTCCTACCCGTCCTACTTCTAGGAGACCTATCACGGTACATCAAGGACCTACTGTACATTTTGATAATAACCAGACGTATATGTCCGCGCACCCTCCTTTTCAGAATCAGACGTATATGTCCGCTCAACATCCTGTTATGAATCAGACGTACAATTGGTCCGCGCTGAACCCTTCGGGTCATAGTACGCGTGTGGGTCCTACTCCCCGTTCCACAGTCACAGCCCCTACTTTTAATCGACCAACCTACAACCAATCTCTGAATCCGACTAATACTACCGGAATTTGGAGTAAGTCTGCAATAGAGTATTGGAAGAGTCACGGTCCAAAATTTTCGGGAGATGACACTGATGATGCGGAGGATTTTCTCCTCAAATTACAGGAATACGGGACTAGCCGTGACCTGACTGAAGAGGAACTCCTTCGTGCGTTATCGGAAGCATTTAGGGGAGTCGCGCTAAGTTGGTATAGGGTAGAACGGGAAAATTGGTCTACTTATGAAGAATTTGTGTTTTATTTCAGGGAAGCTTATGGTCAAAGCAATTTGGAAAGTAGTATAAAAAGAGATATTGCTTTACGTACTCAAGGGGTAGATGAACCTGCCCGAGATTTTATAGTGTCGTTGAGAAGTCTTTTCAATTTGCTACCCGTAAGACCAAGCTTAGAGGAACAATTAGATATTTGTTGTCAAAATTTGCGACCAGCCTTAACTGAACGAATTTTTAGAGATGGAATTTCAAATTTTTCGGAATTAATCAGAGCTTGCAGACATTATGAATTAATTCTCCAAAGAGAGCGTTCGTATAGAGCCCCACCTCCCGCATCACAATATGCTTTTCCTGCTTATGCTTATATTCCCCGAAAACCTAAGTTGAAAGAAAAGGTAGCAGCTACTAATGAAATAGTAGAACAAAATGAGACTTTACCGACATCTACAGCTTCGGTTACTCCGTCCATACCACAGTCAATAGTTCCCGTTAATCAGACCAGGGAAGCTTATCCGCGTAGATCGAGTCCCAATTATACAGTACGTCGGTATGTGGAACCGCAAAAGACGACTAGATTACCTAATAATCGAATACCGTCATTATTAACAATCCCTATTAATAATTCCCAGTCTGCAGCATCACCTCCTCCTGCAGGTAGTGTGGCGAGATGCTACAATTGTAAAAAAATAGGTCATATTTTCAGAAATTGCCCTAACCCATTGGGTTATTTTTGCCATGTATGTGGGTACCCTGGTAAAACTACGAATGACTGTCCATTATGTAGTCGCAAACGGTCGGGAAACTTGTAAGAGGGGAGGCAAGATCCCGATTGCCTCTCCGTAATAATAAGGATAATGTAATAAGACGGGAAGTTGGATGTGTATCGCTTCCCAATTCTGATTCCAGATATTTTATTTGGTTAGATTTAAACGGCACTCCGGTAAAAGCATTAGTAGATTCCGGCGCATCCCGTTCATACTTAGGGTTGAACCATGAGGAGATGCTATTACCTTTCTTGCGAGAGATAGAAGAGGACGTGAGGGTAGCTGATGGTAGTACCGTCCCCTTACGCGGAATAGTGTCGCTTATAATTTGTGTAGATGACGACATGAGAAGGATGGATATCCGAGTAGCACCGTTAAGTTATTCATGTGTGTTAGGTATTGATTTTTTGAGATTATTTGGAATAACCGTTGATTATGAAAATGGAATATGGAACAGTCGTAATGGTCCTTATAGAAAGTTTGGTAACAGTTCGTTATAGGTAACCGCGCAGGCCGTGTCAGATTGTGTAGGTCTAGCAGAACCGTCCCGAAAAGCAGGTAGACGTTTAGAGTCCCTCTTAAGTAATATTATTTCACAGCGAGAGTCCCTGGTGTTGAGTAGAACGCATCTCACTCAACATGTTACCAATGTACAAGGGCATCCGCCAATAAGGCAAAAATCCAGAATGTTATCACCATTCATGTTGAAGATTGCCCAAACCGAGGTGGATAAAATGCTGAGTGAAGATGTAATTGAAAGATCGAAAAGCCCATGGATGAGTAATCCGGTAATCGTCCCCAAGGCAGGAGGAAAACATAGATTCTGCATAGATTATCGAGATGTGAACAAAATCTCATTAAAAGATGCGTACCCTATTCCAAACATGGAACGTATATTATCGGCAATGCGTCGTGCCCGTTGTGTATCGAAATTGGATCTAAGTCAAGCATACTTTCAAGTACCTGTGGAACCGCAGAGTCGACCGATAACCGCTTTTGCTATCCCCGGAAGAGGCTTATTCCAGTTTAAGAGAATGCCTTTCGGACTTACTAACGCCCCAGCTACATTCCAAAGGTTGATGGATAGATTAATTGATCCTGCTTGGGAACCGCACGTCTTTGCTTATTTGGATGATGTAATAATCGCTACAGAAACTAAGGAAGAACATTTTAGATTTTTGGAGATTGTAATACGTACCCTGGTAGCAGCAGGGTTAGATATTAATCGGGAAAAAAGTGAATTTTTCTGCACGGAAGTTAAATACCTCGGGTATATAATAGGGAAAGACGGGCTGAAAGCGGACCAAGAGAAAATTTCTCCTATTTTGAACTATCCTCCGCCTAAGAATGTAAAACAATTACGTAGATTCCTGGGAATGGTGGGATGGTATTCCCGTTTTCTACCAGAACCATGGTGGAAGTATACATGGTGTGCTCAATTCTTTTGCCTTCTCTCTCTGAATTCGTTTCTCTCTCCCACAACTCGCCCGGAAAAGTAAAAAGTGTTGCCAACGCCGCGAAGGTAAATACTTAACTTTTCATTGGTTAGGCATTGGGTATCTTGAGACACGTGGGGTAGTTGCGAACCAATTGAATCGCGAGCAGGAAAATGTCGTGAATTTGATTGAGGTCGCACATAGGATGTGTGACAAATTTTCGAACGAAAAAATGTTTGATCGTATATTTTACACAGTAAAATTTCTGATTTAGATCTAAAATATTATTAAGCCTTACCAACGATAACAGATTTCAGATGTAACACCTTCTTTCGACATAACTTTTACCATGAACAGACAATTGCAAATACGATATCTTGTGTTAGTGGAAATTTGACCACCGATATAAAAATGTAAATATACAACCTGCTTTCGAGCTAAGTTTTACCACCGATAACAGATTTGTAATCTTAAACTTTCTTTCGGCAAGAGTTGTATCAACGACAGATCATTTGACATATAAGGCCTTCATTTGATGGCAATTTTGCCAACGAAAGAAGATTTTAGATATAACTAATTATTTACTATGTATGCGCGTCTGGATTAAATGGTAATGTAAAGAAACCTACATGAGAAAAAATGCATTTTTTGTTTCATCGTCGAAAGTCCACTCGGAGCCCAATTTCACCAGTGTTTTGTATTAACGTTTTCACTACCTTAAAAGTACCTAATTGATATCAAACTACTTGGAATAGTTTCAGAAGAATAAAATCTACCAAGTTTCATGGTTGTATTAGAATTTTTAGCACAATTTCCATTTTTATGTGCTTTAACCAAACCTGATAAACAACAATGGCTTGGTATGCAATAAAAATTGAAATTGTGCTAAAAATTCTAATATAACCATGATACTTGGTAGATTTTGTTCTTCTGAAACTATTCCAAGTAGTTTGATATCAATCAATTGTTTTTAAGGTGGTGAAAAAGTTAATACAACATTATGATGAAATACGACTACGAGTGGACTTTTCACAAAGAAACAAAAAATGCATTTTGTATTAACTTTTTCAACCTTAACAACAATTAATTGATATCAAACTACTTGGAATAGTTTCAGAAGAACAAAATCTACCAAGTTTCATGTTTATATTAGAATTTTTAGCATAATTTCAATTTTTATTGCATACCAAGCAACTGTTTTTTAACAGGTTTGGTTAAATCATATAAAAATGGAAATTGTGCTAAAAATTCTAATACAACCATGAAACTTGGTAAATTTTACTATTCTGAAACTATTCAAAGTAGTTTGATATCAATTAGTTACTTTTAAGGTAGTGAAAACGTTAATACAAAACACTGGTGAAATTGGGCTCCGAGTGGACTTTCGACGAGGAAACAAAAAATTCATTTTTCCTTGAAAAGAAGCAACCTGTGATTACCAAACTAATAATATTACTTTTAAAGAGTGAAAAATGTAATTAATAACTTATCTTTATCCCAATTTGCATCCTAAATTGTATTTTCTTATATCTATGATAAAACTCCCATCGAAAAGAGGAATTGGATCTAAATTCTTACATCGTTGATTATTGTAATGAAATAAAGTCAAGATGTAGTTTTTAAATTATTTATTTGTTACTTTTGTACATCTAAACGTTTTGAGGCATAGACGTAGAATATTAATTATATATCGTTCAAAAATGAAGACAGGAAATTTTGGGTAGATATATGTTAAGCATATATACATGATAATATAGAATACTACATTGAGAATTCTTCAAACTTTATTAAATAATAATATTTTTGAAGACGATATTATAATATAAGTAATTATAATGCCAAATGTTGACTGTTCAGTGATTTTGAAAAGTTCTTTCCAATCAAATGTGACAATTGATAATGAACAATCAATTTTTCAACAATATACTATTAATTTTCTAATTCTATGCTTTCGAGACATTTAGATGTACAGAAATGACCAATAAATGATTAAAAAACTACATTTGACTTTATCCCATTATAATAATAAACGATTAAAGAATTTAAATCTAAACTCTTCTTTCGATGGGAGTTACATATTAACGAAATGAGAATTTAGGTGTAATTCCTTCTTTCGATGGAGTTATATCAACGATATAAGAATTTAGGTCTAATTCCATCTTTCTTTGGAAGTTATATCAACGATATAAAAATTTAGGTCTCATTCCTTCTTTTGATGGGAGTTATTTCATCGATATAAGAATTCAAACCTAATTCCTTCTTTCGAAGGGAGTTATTTCAACAGTATATCAATTTAAATCTAAACCCTTCTTTCAATGGGAGTCATATCAACTACGTAAGAATTTAAATCTGATTCCTTCTTTCGATGGGAGTTAAATCAAAGATATACGAATTTAGGTCAGTATATAACTCCCATCGAAAGAAGGTATTAGTGGGATATTCAGTATAACGGAACGAGAACTGCATGTATATGTATACATACACACTGACTAACACTACGTAACGTTTGCCGTGTGTGTAGTGTGTACATATACGCAGATTCACCAACTTAATGAACTTAAAATATTTCTTTTTAGATAATTGGCAGCATTTATTTCTTTTCCGGGCGACAGGCTAAAAAAGGGGCGTGGTCTCGGAGAATTGAGCACACCATGTATACTTCCACCATGACCAGAACTGTCACAAGATCGAGTTCCATTGACTCAACTGCTTACGAAAAATGCACCTTGGCAGTGGAGAGTTGAGCAACAGCAGGCTTTCGATACCCTGCGATATTCCTTGACTCGTACTCCTGTTCTGGTACGCCCTGATTTCGATTTACCATTTACCGTCCAGACCGACGCCAGCGAGGTGGCGATTGGTGTGTCGACGCAGAAAATCGACGGATTCGAACACCCCATAGTGTACGCTAGTAGAGTATTAACCGCACCCGAGCGGAAATATACTGTAACAGAACGTGAATGTCTAGCGGTCATATGGGCTGTAAAGAAATTTCGGCCCTACATCGAGGGAACTTCGTTTAGTGTAATTACGGATCATAGTAGCTTGCAATGGTTACGGAATTTGAAAGATCCTACGGGTAGATTGGCTCGGTGGGCATTAGCTTTGCAAGCATATAAAATGGAAATTTTCCATAGGAAAGGAACCCTCCATGTAGTCCCATTGTCGAGGATGTACGAGTCCGTTGATGAAGCGCTGTGTGCATTAGGTGATTCAGTAGATCCGTGGTATACGAATAAGATGAGTAATATCCGAGAATTCCCTTGTAAATACCCCAATTGGAAAATTGTTGAGGATAAGATTTATTACCATCGTCCTCATCCAGTAATAGAACCGGCTGTGGAAGATTTGGACGCATGGAAATTAGTTTTGCCGTCAGAAGCCCGTGGTATAGCCATCCAAGATGCCCATGATAATCCCCAATCTGGACACTTACGGGTAGACAAAACTTACCAAAGATTAATCCAGGATTTCTTCTGGCCTGGCATTTTCCAAGATGTGGCCAGATATGTGGCCCGGTGTCCAGAATGCCAGCGCCAAAAGGTATCACAACGACCTCCAGTCGGCTTAATGAGAGAGCGAACGACTGAATACCCATGGAGTACCATAGCCGCGGATGTAATGGGTCCTTTTCCCCCCAGTAAACGGCAAAATCAATATGTAGTTGTATTCCAGGACCTATTTACTAAGTTTGTAGAGGCAAAGGCCTTACGAGTAGCTAATGGGAAAACCATATCAGATGCTTTAGATGTTTTAATCGTTAATAGATGGGGTTGTCCGCAATATTTTGTACCTGATAACGGAAAAGAGTTTGAGAATAATTATTTGGACAAACATTTAAGAGAACTAGGTATTTCAAAAGTCCCTACTCCTCCGTATCACCCCCAGGCTAATCCGGTGGAACGGGCCAACCGTACGATGAAAACAATGATTTCCTCCTTTGTGGGATTGGACCATCGTGACTGGGACGTTCATTTAAATGAATTTTGTTTTGCAATGAATACCTCAACCCAGTCGTCTACACAAATGACCCCAGCCTTTTTTAAATTTTGGCCGTAATCCCCGCCCAGCGCGTAGTATCCGCAATCAGGATTGCATTATCCCGAATCCAAATGACCCCAATGCATGGAGAGACCGCATGAAGCGATTACCATTAATCCATGATTGGGTAAGGAAGAACTTAGAACAAGCATCTCGCAGACAAGCCCAATACTATAATCGAAATAGAGCAGATGTACGATTTAAGGTAAACGATTTAGTAATGAGACGAACTCGAGTGCTATCATCGGGAGCACAATACTTTGCGGCCAAGCTTGCTCCAAAGTTTACAGGTCCTAATAGGATAGTAAAGGTATTGTCACCGGTAGTGTATGAAATTGAGGACAATACCAGTAGAAGGAATCCTAAGGTTCATATTAAGGATCTCAAGTTGTATATAACCCCAGAGTTGCCTAACCCGGACACTAGTATGCCAGAAATATCCCTTCCTAAAGTTACTAGTCCAGTACCAGATCCATATGAAGATAGACCTGGTCCATCAGGAGTTGGTAATGGAATCCAAACAGGCCTTACCCCTACTCGAAGACGAGCAGGGCGGCCTAAAAAGATCGTAGTTGATACCGGTATACATCCCCTACCAAATCCTAATGAAACCGAACCCCGTAGGTACAGCTTGCGTTCGCTCAAACACCGTAGTGAGATACGATAAAATAAATGTATAATAGTGATATATTAGGTATCATGGTGAATATAGTTGTAAGTATCATGTCTCGTGTTGAAGGTAACCATGCCTTTGGGACGCAGCAGGAGAATAGGACCCGGCAATAGATGGTCCGCAGATCGACCGGAGTACAGAACTCCTTATTGGAAAGGAGAGCTCCATCGTCCCCGGGTGGAAAGATTGGCCACCGAACCAATTTTTGTCCCTAGGAGCTATCCTGCACCGGAGGTGGATCCTACATCCCCATTTGATTTTCCCCCGCCTAGGAAATCCCAATGTCCCCTGCCTCCTACCTATATCCCGGAGGCCTTCCTTCCTATTCTACAACCTGTAGAGAAGACAGGAATAAAAAATAGCGTGAATGACGTGGAAGAGGAAGAATGGGATACCTCTCCTCCTTCATCCCCCCTCCAGCGATCCCACCGCGACCGAAGAAGAGATGCTCTGGGGTGTCTACTTCGCCTACGCGAGGTCCGGACACCACAGATGTTTTTCGCCCGTCCGACGAGGAACTGCGGCACCCAGGACAACCGTCTGGACCGTTAGTTGGTCCTAAGGGTCCCCCTGGATTGCCTCCACGTAAGGTGGAAGAATGCGCGAGTGCGGAAAATTGCGCGAAACCCGGATCGCTGCAGGGTCGGATGATGGAGGATTGGACCCCCTTACCCATGTTAACAAAGGAGGCGGAGACTCCAAACGATCGTCCCCATGGTCGTTCTCACGGTCGTCCCCGTGATCGTATTCCGGATTGCTCCGAAAGGCCGAGAGAGGCAAGCCTCATGACGGGGCGTAGTCGAGGAAGAGCAATTCGTCGGCCGCAGGATCAAACTCTGGGACGCCCTGGCATCCCGCGTGTTGAAGGGGGTTATAGCCCTGTCGTCGCGTGGCTGCTGGAGCTTTCCCGAGGTCCGGTCCTAAATCAGCCACTGACCCCTACTCCAAATCGTGGAAACGGTTGTGCCCATACTAGTGAGGGCGGTCGTCCCTGGGATCGCTCCACTAGTCAAATAAATTGTAACTTAAGGGAGCAACAAAGAGATCGGGAATCAAGGATGGGCGGACAGGCTGTTGATGGCTGCCGAGGTCGGAAAGGAAAATCCCGAAATGAGAGGTCTCGAAGTCGTCATCGGCGGGCACCATCGGCTACTCCGGTCCCTTCTTTGATGTCCCTTAACATCCCTGCACCTGTATCGGTCACTCTGAGACCGGTAACAGCCCCAAGCACCCCGAGAATTCCAATCGTAGTGGACAAAAGCCAATGGAAGTGTCGGCGGTGTAAGCAGCCTGGACATTTAGTCAAAGGGTGCTTGCAGCGTCGAACCCGACATTGAACCCTGTCCTAATCTAATCTTGGTCGTAGCCGTTTTCTTTGGCATTACCCTTTTCTGTTTTGTATGATACTGGATCAAGATTAGACTTCCCATATATTTTTAACTTTTTTTTTTTTTTTTTGGTCCCTTCTATTTAGTTACACTTACACAAATCAAAAAGTCTAAATCATGGAATGGTAGTTAAGTAAGAAAGTAATCCTTCAATCCTTAGTTTTAATCCTAATACCTTTATGCTCCTATATGTAACGTATTGGTCGGTAGTCGTCGTGAGGAAACCCTATCGGGAAATCAACAGGAACTGAAACTGTAAGTAAGAATGATGTATGTATTAAGTTTGTATAGTATGACACTGCGACAATTTTATTATTATGAAAAATGTACTTTTGTCAGGTCCGGGGGAGTTTGTAACACGAAGTTACAACATCCACACACAATACTCACTTGTCGACATTGGTGTCTCGCCTTATTAAAATTTCACCAAGCATTATGTATCTCTGTAAAAATAATTGCGATTAATATTATAATATTATTATAATTAGTAAATAAGGATTTATATTACTTTATTGCGAAGTCTGGAGTTGACGTCCCTAAGTCCTCCCATGGCTAGTGGTCATGTCCGGGCCCAGTCTGGATCCTGGCGTGAACCTGGAACGTAATCAAAGAGGAATCCACAAAGAAAATAGTTCTTATTAAAAGTATTTACAAAACCAATACTCACCGTGATCCGGATGACAGCTATCAAGAGGTCGTTCCCCAGGAGGTTCCACTGGTTGCGTTCCGTGTTGGTGTTCACGTGAACCCGACGTAATCACGATATCATTGCGCATTCAGCACTTCAAACAAAAACTCGCGAAAATCTCACAATCGGGATACATCCATTTGACGATGACATATCAACATCGTCGCCATATTTCACACTGACTCGTGCGCATCTATTACGCGCAGCATTCCGCCGTTCCGGCTAGTCAGTAGCGGTATTGCCTCTCTCCATGCGTATCATGCATCCCTGTCCAACGCCTTGTGTATGGCATCGCCGACCTTTGTCGCACGCATGCGCAACGTGGTGAACAAGGGAATGCCAACTCTGCGATGATAGTCACTCACGCACGCACAATATGGAGAGAGGAAGGTTAATTGTAACTGGAAGCGAACCTGATTGGTACTCCCTTAGAGGTACCATGTAGCTCTTCCCCCCCCCCCCCCCCCCCCACGAATCCGAACAGAGCAATGAACATCAACCATCCAGTGCTACCAAACTTGGGAATGCTCGATTACCGTCCCTAGGCTGTCATAAAGTTGACTTTTTATTATTAATGTTGGTAATTGTTCCCCCTTTGTTTTCCTTATGTTTCCCGGTTCACGCAAGGTGGCGCAGAACTACCGGACATGACCAAAACTCGAAGAAGAAGCTGCCATTTTGGTCATTCTTCCCTTGGACAGCGACTGTAGCGTGCAAGCGAACTGAAGTCCTTCTTTTGAAATAGTGTTAAGAGGCCATCGGGTGTTACCCCAAAAATTAAGAATATCTCTGAACAGCGATCCAGGTACTGTGCACAGTGCGCGTTTTTTGTTCTATATGAATTTAATGAAACCCTTCTTTGTACGATTACAATTCTCCCTTGTCGTTTCCTTCGTGTCAAACGGTCGACCCCGAGATCGTGGTAAATTAATTGTAACCAATCTAAATTAATAATCACAAAGTATTTTCACAAATCGATAGTGTTTTTTTTTATTGAATATTATTTTCCCTTTTTTTTTATTAATCCTTAAGTATATACCAGAGTTCGCGTTTCGTCCGAACTCAACGGTTATAGTGTAGAAAATATACTTAACGCATAACAACTACAAGTTCTTTATTTGTAAAGTTATATTAAAAATAACGAATTTTTAATATTACGGAACTGACCGAATATTTACGGTACTGACATTTCTTGAGTTTTTAAACAAATATGGATTTGGTGATTTGATTATAATATAAAATTATTTAAGAATATGATAGCAATAGTAAATATTTGCTGGAAAATATTTTATATGAACATATATATTTATATAGACATGCGCAGCGAAAATCAAACTTCCTTTAAAATGTGTAACATTTTTTCGTTACGACCCGATGGAAGGCAATTATTTCATAACATTACATATTTATCTTAGTAACATAACATTATTTAGTAATAGACATCATTAATACAAATATAATTAAATGGTAACATAAAATAATACTATTTATTTATTCTTGGTTCTTGAACTTCTTCTTAAGTTAGATACTTTATTCGTTATTAAACTAGTCGAGTCTTTTTTAGCACGGGAAATTTTAGTTGATTTTGATTGAGAGTTTTCACAATTGTACTTCAACTGGCCTTGTGAAAAATGTACACAACTTTCTCCAGGAGCACAGATAGAGCAGCTAAGTCGATTAAAATAAACAGTAGAAAGATTATCCTTTTTCCACGTATATTGATGGGTTTTTCGAGTGCCGACAAAAGTCGGGATCTTATTAGGCAACACATTATCTATCATTTCAATATTTTTAGCCGTTACAGTCGATACATGTACCTTCTTTATTCGTTCTTGCAATACGGATACTAGAGTTGTAAAGTTAGAGACATCTCTTCCATATTTTACTTCATTATCGGCGGTTTTTTTAAGAGATCCTCCAATTCCATCTGCCGGGCTTTTTCCGTGGCCAGCTTCTGTGAAATTATAACTGATTCTCTTCACTTGCGGATAACAGGTCGGCAAATATTGAGAGATTAAAAAAAAAGTTGTACGGTTTCTGTATTGAGTGGTTGGGCCATCACTCATAAAGTGTATCGTGTCAATCAAAGGGAACTGCGGTAAAAAGTGGTCTAGAATTTCTTTTAGATGAGCTAATACAGCAGATGAATCATGTCGCAGATTTTCAGATAAAGTAGCAAAGCCTTGCATCATATTAGAGGTATAAAGCATTCCTGTGTGCAGTGTTATTTGCAGTCTGCTTGCTCCAAAATGAACCGATTGTACTTCCGTTCCGTACTTGCAACAATAATTTTCACTAAAATCCATGAGAATTAAACATTCGTTCTCGTTCAAAGATTCTCGTAATTTTTTCAAATATTTTTGTTGATGTATGACATTATATTGATGATTGAGAAATAAATTTAATTGCATCTTAAAATAAGATTCTATTTCTTCCTTTTTGCACGATGTTTTTTCTTTCTTAGTGATATGGACAGTTATAGCTTTCTTTGTTTTTTCATTTATGCGCTCTTCTTTTTTAGATACCCACTTATTGTAAGTGATATCTTTCGATGCAGTCACTTCATTTAAATTAAGATGGATTTTATTTTGCCTACAATTTTCACATGTTCTTGTGGCACAAGCTTCTGACATTTTTGAACAGGTCAGCGAACAGATTATTCTCTCAATAGATGTTTCTTATATTATTTTCTGCTCATGTAATGCGCGAATAAGAAGAGAAAAGTTTTCATGGGTATAACAAGCACAAGTGTCTCGATCAGTTATTTTATGGTCAATGCAGTAAGACGGGCGATACCGAGTGAAAGTACTGTAAATTATACGAAAAGAATTTTCTTTCAAAAATTTAGCATACAAATCAACCATATTTGCATTCAAATAATGCTTCTGAATTTTTTCATTTTCTACTTTTTTGAAATTTTTCTTTCCTGGATCTATTCGGGAGTTCTCTTGAAAAAATGTTTGTATTTTATCTTTAACAAATTCAGTTTTAGCTTTATTTTTTCTTATGTACTGAATAAGATTTTTCGATTCTGGAATTCGACTTCGTACAATCGGTAACAAAGTTTCCTTCACTTTCTTGATCAGTCGGTATTTCTTAATAATTTTTCCTGACAACATTCTACCTATTACTTGTTTTACCTTAGCACTTTTACTTTCTTGATAAGTTACTTTAATTTGTTCTGCCAGTGCTTGTCCCATCAGCTATAAATATATGAAAAAAAGGTTTTTTTAGAACGAACAACTAATCGGTTATATTACTATTTATCAAAAAATAGAAGAATAGTATTATTCACCAAGGGAGTTTGGGGAGGGATTTGAATTTCTAGAGCAATATTTTGCACCACGAGTCGCAGACGAGTGGTGAAAATATTGCTCGAGTACTTCTAATTCCTCCCCTCCCGTGGTAAATACGATATTTTATGTAACGAAGGAGAAAAATGGGATATTTCATTTCTGGGAGGGGATGAAAAATGCTCATTTTAGCTCATGTGTTACATAAAAATTATTACATTTTTCATATGTATAGGAGGAATTAACATTTTTTTTAATTGGTCTTACAGGGACAGAATTTTTCTAACATATTTAATAATATATTTAATACATCAAATAAATTTACCAGTTTCTGTTCTGTATCTCTCTCTTTGTAGTTTTTGGGAAATAATATGCTTTTCTTTGATTTTTTCGATTTAATTTTGGAAAGTGATTTAGATATCAATCGGGTATTTCGTTTTTTCAGTGCTTGTATTTTTTTTTTTTAAATTTTCGTTTTCCACTCGTAATTTTTTATTTCTATTATAGCATTCATTGTGATTTTTATTAGCTCTTTTTCTTCCTGCTCTTTTCTGTTTTGTTTCTTGTGACTCCTCTTCGAATTCCATAAAATTTTGATTTTGTCATTGACGCGAAGCTCGTTTCTATTCCACTTGTTTTTTTCTTCTTAATCTTTTTTCACGATTGGACAATACAGCTACTTTTTTAACTTTCCTTCTGCAAATCTTTTCTTATTTCTTTGTCTTTCCTGATCGCAGTACTTTGCATGAGCAACAGGATCGTCTCTAATTTGTTGCCTTCTAGCTCTTTGATAATCTCGCGATTTTTTAAGACGTTCTTCACTTACAGATTTACTTTCGGTCTAAGAGTAATGAAATATTTATTTTATAAATTTTACCCATTTTTTAAATAAAAATTAAACAATACTATATCGGTAATTGGTTACATCACTTTTAAATGAAAATAATAATATTTTATACAGATACGCAACATATACTTATTTGAATCCATTATATATACCTTTTTTAAAGTTTTCGATTGAAATTAAACATTTCTCCGATTTCTTATTTTTCTTACGTTTTTCTACAAGACGTTTCTTTTGTTGATTTTCCCTTGATTTTTTATCAGCTACATTATGTCTGGCATTTTTTCGTAGAGTTGGAGGCATTCTAGGAAATAAAATATATACGATTACACTGCAAATGTGTAAAAATTATTCATTTGTAAAGAAACTTTAAGAAAATGTCAAGAACTTCAATATTTAACGTGTTTCATAAAACTTTGTTATGGTATTGACATTTACGGTACTGACATTCAATGTTTAAGGTTATGCTGTACGAAAATGGCTACACGGAAGTCTTTTTCCGCATGCAGTTCGAAAGTATTACATAATTAAACTATGTATGCGCGAGATAGTCGATTAAAACAGTTTTGTACTTGAGCACTAAACGTAATTGGTACTGACCTGAATGTTCTGTATAACCCTTTGCTTCGAATTAAACGTTTATAATGTCAACAAATTTCGGAGTAGGTCCGTCTATATCGATTTGTATGTGTTTATTCAACGTAACCTTTCAAAATATATCGAAAACTTTTATATCAGATAACTTCAAATAAGGGTAAACATTGAAAAACGTACACATTCAGAATTATGTCCAAAGTCATGGACAACATTCAATGAGTTCTAAATATAATAATTAAAGATTGATAATAATATTATATAATGCTAATTATTTATCTACTCGTAGGCTATAATTTAGTACTTACAAAGTTTTGATTCTCAATTGTACTGAATTAGAAAATTACAATTACAACAAAAAAAATCAACGAGGGACGTACTTACGGTACTGACATTTTGCTTATATTTTCTTGTATAAAATAATGAAAATAATATTAATGCTATTATTTTTATATGTGCCAGCTAAAATTCATTGTCTTTTAATATCTTATGCACATATGCATCGAAAATAGGTATATATTATTTCATTTTTCACCCCAGACATCAAGGTTCACAGTTTCGTGAAAATCGCCCTTAAACAATTTTTAAGGATCAAATTAATAATAAATTTGTTTTGACCGATGTAATCTATGAAATTTGCTAAAATTTGGTATGAGTATTACAGACTAATCAAGCTTTTGAATAACAATTATTTGGTTGATATAATACCAAATATATTTAAAATTGCAACAATTATTATAAACAAATCAAACTAAAATAAAATTCTACTTTCGTATTTTTTCTTAACAAGTATGATTCCCCATTTTATTACGAAGAATTAAAGCAAAAAAGACACTATATTGAATATGGTCAAAAGTTATGCTAAATTTTCTGTTGACGCTCGAAGCACGCGCAAAGACTACGCGGCAATCTATACGCTGCACGCATCCAGGGGCCATTCAAGTATTACGTCAGCAAATTTTTCATCAAATTTGACCCCCTCTCACCCCCAGGTCAGCTTATGTCAGAATTCTTCACCCCCCCCCCCCCCCAACTTACGTCAGATACTACTGTTTCACCCCAGCCATTATTTCATTATATTAATACTACTGCTATAATAATTTATCTAATATTTTATTTATAAAATTTATTCTTATGATTAAATCACATTAGTTTTATATCATATTTTTCAGCCATTCATTAAGTTGTCGATAACTTGATGAGATTCTTCTTGACTAGGATCGGTATTTTCTTCGAGCACATCCACTCGCCCCTCTGGAAGCCACTTTGCACCTCCGTCCACAGAAATCTAGTTGAATTTGAGTGGTTCATGATCAAACCAAAACTGTCATCGAATCATACAAATTCAACTAGATTTCTGTGCACTTTAAAGTTTTGACCGGCCTAGTGACGACGCGAATTAACGCGCTTGGGTGTACATTAGATAGCAAGCAGTTCTATTCGATCTACATTCGGCAGCATGCGATCCTAGCGGCGGAAAAAAGAATTGGGTCATTTTGGACTACTCATATTAGGATTTTTCAAATACCTTCGTTTATCCATATTTTTCTACGAAATAACACTTAGAATTTTGTTAACTGCTGCATAATGAAACAATAATACCTTCATGAAGAAACATGAATTATGCTATTCAGAATTTAAGAACCTCTAAAAAAATTAAAACTATTTTCTGAATATTTGTAGTATGGAAAAGTGTGTTTTTGTGAATGTGTTCAAAAAGTAAATCCACTATTCCATTTGATTAATAACCAAAATCCTCTATTTCCTCGTTATGGTCGCACGCAGCGGAATTAAGGGTGTTCTAAGGTGGTATGCCGATAAAGTAGGAAGTTATGCTAAAAACCGTAAATTAAAAATAAGTGAATCAATTATTTAAGATTCAGCCTCTTTAAGGACAATTCTAATTACATACGAACTCCTAAAAAATACCAAATAAATTGATTGTCAATTGACCAAGTCTTCTTGAAAATAAAGAAAAATCATTTATTTCCGAAAATTCTCGGTGTATTCAATTAATGTCTTTTGTAGTTTTTATGAGACCGTATATAGTAATTAGAATTACGTATACAATGCCCGAATTTCGAAAAACTGATTCAGTCATCTTTAATTTATGGTTTTTAGTGAAAATTACTACCTTTTTAGCGTGAAAGGCCGCCTGAATCTATCTGATCTATCGATAACTGAAGAGTACCATCGTAATAAGGCGGAAAAATAAAATAGGTTACTACTGGCAAAGTAATAATATATTGTATACATTCTGACGTAAGATTTCGTCGTCCTCTCCCCCCCCCCCCCATGTCAGCATGTGTCAGGATTCCGTCCGACGAAGAGGACAGGCTCCTTCGGGGTCAAGCTCTGAGCGAACGGATACGGCGCAGATGAGAGTAGAGGAACCCGATCGCGAAAGTTTCCGTCGCCTGTGGAAGTACTGACAGCCGGAAACAAGGAGGAAAAATCATCGAAGAAAACAACGAAGGAGAAGCTCGTCAAGCGAAAGCTTAAGAGCTCTCGGAAATTTTTGGCGAAGATGAAAAGAAGGACCGAGGACCTGCTGACTGAGAGGGACAAAGCCCTGGTCAGGAAGCACCAAGGCATCGCGGCCAAACTTGAGGGTTCGCGGATCGTGGACCCGAGAGAACAGGCCTCGGGGTCGGGGGTAAGGGTCAATGATTCGGTAGGAGGGGAGAAGGACGAAGAGCCGGGAACCACCGGTGTACGAGGACTCACAGCTTCGGGCACGGGAGGCGCCCAGGTTGAGAGCCGGACCCAGCCTGCTGGAACACCTCGCGATAAGAGGGCGGAGTTCGCCAAGAAGAAGGTGCGATCCGAGGAACACGCCGTGCATAGTCACGGCAAGAAGCCTCGGAAGGGCTCTCTTCAAGTGTGAAAGCGAACGAAGGGCCGACAGAACTCTAGATGGCGGTGGTGGACCTGAGTGACCCCTGACGGGAAAATGTCCAAGGAGAGGTGGTTCATGGTCGAAGCCGGGCTAAAGGATGCTCTGGCGGAGCGCTTCTTAGCGGAGAAATCGCAGGAGAGATCTAGGGACACCTTACGCCGGCTCATAAAAGGCATGGAGGGTCTATGGGAGGACGCGAGAGTGAACGTGACCCCTAAGAAGGAATTCCTTTGAAGCCAACAGCATGGATGTGGATCCTTCTTCCCGTAAAGGAGAATAAGGTGATCCTTGCACTCATGAAAGGCCAGAATAGGAAACTCCACACCCCGAACTGGAGCGTGATCAACACCGTCGAGTCCAAAAAAGGTGGAAGGGATTTTCTGCTCGATATAAGCAGAGAATCCGTTCCAACTCTAGAGGAAACGGGCGGTCTGGAGAGGCTGGGTTTGGGTACGGTGAGACTGAGGCTGAGGACAAGTCACGATGGACCGGGTGACTGCACTGCGGGAGGTGCAGATCAACCTGCACCATTGTGAGGCGGCATCGGCCGAGGTCTCATCGTTGCTTGTGGAGGGAAAGGTGGATGTGGCTCTGGTCCAAGAACCATGGCTGTCTTCGGACGGCAAAATTCGAGGACTAAGAGCGAAGGGGTTCAGCCTGCTACATCCAATAAGGAAGGGTAAGTTGAGAACATGTGGCAAGAAAGGGTATTAATATCTTTCTTCTTAATGATTTCAGCGACGATTACGTAACGGCGGTGACATGCGAGAGGAAGGGACATTGCAGCCTTCTTCTTGCCTCGGTCTACATGCCGTACGAAGAAGAGCCCCCATCAGAAATAGTCCGGATACTGGTGGATATGGCCGCCAGAAAAGGGACAAGTCTGGTGTTGAATTGTGATGCGAGCGCGCATCACATTCAATGGGGCAGTTCAAATGTCAACAAAAGGGGTGAGTCACTTTACGAATACTTTCTTAGCACTAATCTAGTTATAAGTAACTTGGGAACGCAGCGCACATTTGTAATTAGAAATACACAAGAGGTTATCGATATTACGTTAGTATCGGACAGGGATGACTTAGAAATTAAGAAATGGAGGGTATCGGATAGGAATTCCTTTTCCGATCACCGTTACATTCTTTTGAGGTCAATAGTAATCGAGAGGAAAGCAACCCCTATAGGGATCCAAGAAAAACCGACTGGACCCAATTCTCGGAAATAGCAAAGGCGAAACTCGGGCCTACTCTGACGGCTGAACTTGCCGATGCTAATTCTGTGGAACGTGAGGTCGAGAAGGTGACGGATGTTCTCTGCTATGCCTTTAAAAAATCGTGTTCTGTTGTGTGGGCCCGGGGAAGGAACAAACCACCTTGGTGGACAGTCGACCTAGGGGTGCGCAGGGCAGGGGCGAGGAAGCTCTACGATAGAGCGAGGTGGAGCGGAGAGCAGAAGGACTGGAATGCTTATGGGATTAGCTTTAATGAATACATAAGTGCAATTAGACGCGCGAAAACACGAACATGGCAAGGCTTCTGTGAGGTAATAGAAAGCACAGCGGAAGCTGCTAGGCTGCGCAAGCTTCTATCTAAGGATCCTAGCGTACCGGACTCCTGCAAAGAAGCGACGGCACGTGGACAGGATAGTCAGGAAACCTTAGACTTGCTGATGGATACGCATTTTCCAGGCAGCAAGCCGGTGCAAAGTAGGGTGGGAATTCACCACTATATCCCCCCCTCTATTTAGGAATAGATGAATCTGGGGAGATTGCAGACGAGGAAAAGGTGAGGTGGGCACTGGGGTCCTTCAAACCCTATAAATCTCCAGGAGAAGATGGCATATATCCTATTATGCTTCAGAAAATGGTGGAAATGTTAGCACCCCGAATCGTACCAATTTTTAGGGCTTGCCTAAGGCACGGGGTAATACCAGAGGGGTGGAGGCAATAGCGGGTTTCTTTTACACCCAAGGCGGGCAAGACGGGACATAGTACGGCCAAAGACTATATACCCATCAGCCTGTCCTCGTTCCTCGTTCCTACACTGGAGAGACTAATTGATCTCTATATCAAGGGGATTCTGGGAAGAGAGGGCCTGTCGCCTAATCAGCTCGCTTACCTGAGGAGAAAATCGGTGGAAACCGCGCTGCATACTATTGAGAAATCACTTCTCTATAAGGAGTACACACTGGCGGCGTTTGTGGACATTGAAGGAGCCTTCAATAACTTGCTGATGAGCGCGATTACGGATGCGCTGGGGAAGGCAGGGGTACCAACCTTTATCACCAATTGGATCGACCGTCTGCTCCTATGCAGAACAGTTGGCTCAAGGTTGGGCACCGGGGAGACCAGGAGGACGGTGGGCAGGGGCACCTCGTAGGGTAGGGTACTTTCACCCCTACTGTAGCTGCTCTCTGTCGACGGTATCCTGAGATCCCTCGGCCGAACAGGGGTGAGGGTACTGGCCTATGCCGACGATATTGTACTCATGATGACGGGAAAGGATCTCCCCATAATCAGTGAGTTGCTGAACGGAGCTTTGAAGAAGTTAGAAGCCTGAGCTGACGAGTTTGGCTTGGCGGTGAATCCATCCAAGACGGAGCTGGTGCTGTTTACGAACAGGAGGAAAATACCCGACTTTACATTGCCGAGGTTGAGCGGTGTCCAACTTCAAACGAAAAGCAGCACCAAGTATCTAGGTGTAATACTAGACTCCAAGCTTAACTAGAAATTAAATGTGATTGAAAGGGTGAAGAAGGCATGTATAGCTGTCCACCCAATGAACATACATGTGAGGAGAGTGGCTTACTGCAGCGCAATCAGACTGTGGGACGCGGGATGGTGGAGAGGCTCAACCTATGGACACGGCAGCATTTTCCAGTGTGACCCGCTGGGTCGGCTCATGCCCCCCAGAACGGACTACATTGGTCCGCAGCTGGAGTTCGGGAGGGGCGTCTCCTACATCTCGCTGGAAAACGATGATTGGAAAGAGGAGCTGGCCAAAGCAGAGGGGAGCTCTGTCTTCGCGGACGGGTCCAAAAGGGGGGACAAAGTGGATAAAGGTGTATACTAACTTGCACCACAACTGCGAGTCTCCCTGGGCCTGTCGGGTGATGACAGCGTTCTTCAGGCGGAGGTGACAGCAATTAAAGTAGCAGCCGGACAACTGCTGGAGAATATGTCTACACAGGCAACAATCTTCAGCGACAGGAAGACTGCGTTAAAAACGCTTATGTCCAGGGACGTACGTTCAAGAACGGCGAAGTAGTGCAAGGACATCCTTAATCGATTAAGTGAAACCTGCATACTACGGTTATGCTGGGTACCTGGCCACCAGAACATTCCAAGGAATGAAAAGGCGGACAAGCTGGCCAAGAGAGGACTGAGCATGCGGGTTACGGGAGAACGCGGGATCACGTATGAGGCAGCCAAAAAATCTCTATTTCAGGCTCCAACAGAGGAGGCCAACTTCAGATGAATACGGCTGCCATCTTGTCGAATCTCCAGGCAGATGAGGCCCCTAATAAACGTGAACAAAACTAAGTTTTTGATTTCTATCTGAACTATTGTGGCTTCTTCTTTCAATAGTCAGCTACCATCCAGCCGTTTTTATATCAACGAACATCTTCCTAAAAAGACGCTGGACTTAATAAAGAAAGCTCGACTTCTAATTAAAGGCATGCCTAACATATATTTATATGTTCATCGAGGTATTATAAATTTTCGCCCTTCAAGAGGCACACCAGTTCGAGAGATTTTGTCTGAAGAAGAGCTTTCTCACCTTCAAAACTGACGCCAGATTGCAGCTGCTCAACCTTCTGGACCATCAGCGACTAGTTTTTTTTCATCTGTAAATTCAATTTCAAATAGTGTTCCAAGGAATAATGTTGACAATTTAAAAATTTGCCATTTAAATGTACAGTCTCTTTCATCGAAAAGTAAAATACATGAATTATGCCATTATTTTAAATATAATTTCTATCACATAATAATTCTTACGGAAACCTGGTTAACTGATCAGTTGGATGAAAAATATTTTCAAATTGATAATTAATATTTTTTTCGACATGATCGCTTTTATGGTAGGGAAGGGGGACTAGTTATCTACATTTATAATCAAATCAAGACCAAATCTATTGCAACATCTGACAATTCGCTCAACTCTGTGGAATTTATATTTTTGTACACAGACCACCAAGTAAATCGATGCTATCATTACTTTTCGAATTACTTATCGTAATTTTAATATCCATCTGTTATTGAATGAACTTGAATTATTCGACTGGAATATGTTTAATGGATTGTTTGATAATAATAATAATGTTGCTAGAATTTGTGATACATTGAGTAACAGACTACTTTACTGCTTTGAGAAATATGCTCCTATTCATACTTTTTCACCAGAACATCGGCCTGCTCCGTGGATTTCAAGTGAGTTGCGAGATCTTAAGCGTAAACGAGAGACTGGTCTTAAAGCTTATCGTCGATCACACGATCAACATCTTAAGTCTCAACTATTAATCCTTAATAAAGCTACTACAGTTGCATGGAAAACTGCTCGAGAAAAATACTACTGTTCTCGTTTAGCTAGTAATCTTACGCCAAAGAAAACGTGGACTGAGTTACGTCGTATAGGCATCATCAATTCAAAACCAAAATCTCCCTCTCTCAATTGCACTCCAAACGAATTGAATGTATTTTTTACATCGTTGGCAAGTAGTCATGGTTACGGTGTATCAGCTAACCCACTGCCTATTCGTCATATGGATTTTAAGGATAACCGATTCTTTTTTAAAAATATCTGAATTGATAATTTAGCGAGTTGCCAGGTTAACGCGAAATCGGAAGCTGTAGGAGCCGATAATACTCAATTGCGATTTCTTGTCTCTTCTTTCCCGGTAATTGCTCTATACTTATTGTATTTGTTTAATACTTCTCTTAATACATTAACGTTTCCAAGTGCCTGGAAAAAAACTCTTATGGTTCCCATAAATAAGATAAGGAATCCAAATGGCCCTAGCGATTATCGGCTTGTTGCAATTGTTTGCACACCTGCAAAAATTCTAGAAAGACTCGTTTTTGATCAAATGGTTGAGTTCTTACATGAGAAAAAGTGAATTGTTACTTATCAGTCAGGTTTTAGAAATTACTGAGTGTCTCAGAATTTGTTAGGCAGGCTATTGACAAAAGCATGATAGTTATTACCAATTTATTTGACTTTAGCAAGGCATTTGATATGGTTGATCATTCTCTCCTATTGTTAAAACTAAAAGAGGCGAATTTTTCAAATACAGCAATTGCCTGGTTTGAATCTGACCTAACCAATCGATCTCAAACGGTTGTTGATAACACCAATCACTCGCTATCATCTTGGATGACTGTTTATGCGGGAGTACCGTAAGGATCAGTTCTCGGTCCTCTCTTCTTTTCGATGTTCATTAATGACCTTCCTGGTGTATTTAAAGAATCGCAATACATGATTTATGCGGACGACACTCAAATTTAACTGTATACGGCGCAAGTGTAGTTAATAAATAGAGAGCACCTGTGGCCCCGGGGGAAGAGTGTATGAACGTTGAGAAAGCCGTCAGTGGCCTATTTCTAAGAAAAAAGTTGGCTGATCCGGTAACTCGGGTAAGAAATGCCACGCACATATAAACAGGCATTAGTCATTACAAGTTAGCTGATGTTTCATCCCGGGCCTGCTCACGGACTCGTCAGTGGGGCTACGTGAAGCGGGCCCTGCCCCTGACATCGCATGCAAATATATGTAAAGATATAACGTCTTATAATACATAGAAATATAATTAACAGTAATTAATAAACTAATTGCTCCCGAAATTATTTTACATAAATTATTACTCACACACAAGCAAGTCCGAGCGGCGTCCCGGGGTTCATAATCAGCCGTCCGCACCTCCCGAAGTCTTGGCCCAAACACTGTCACACGCTCGAAATCTGATCGCTTAGGATCTTCTCGATGAACTGATTTGAAGTGCCCTCAACGGGCTTATTTATATGTTCAAGGAAATCTCCCATTGCGCCAAGACCTCGGGAAATTCAGCCAAACACACAATTAGATACAGCGACTCAGAGTCCTATATGCTCCCTTCTCATATCAGTGGGTGTTCATCCTCTAACGGGAGGGCCCCTCTCCTAACCGACTCCAAGCAACCCTTTGTTGTGATTATACCACGAACAATGTACTTTCGACGGGGATAAAGAAAAATAGTATAGGACACACGGCCAAAAAGTCGGATGCCCTGGCAGACGTTATACAATGCATCGGGTTCGCCACGGCCTTACATGTTACGCCCGCCAGAAAATCAAACTTTCTGGCCACGTATCGTAATATACTATTGTTTTTATATTGAGACTCAGCTCCGACCGCGAAATAATATTATTTTTTTATGTTTTTAGCGCCAAATTTTTGTTTTAAATGCTCAACTAATTTCTCATTGACCAAATGAACGGTCTACGGAGTTGTGTTTTAATTTCTCCGACAAAATCACAAAATTTTCATTTTGTAAATTATCTTCTTGTTTATAATAAACAACGTGTATTTTTTATAATTATTCCTAATAAAACAGGGAATCTTAATTGCCAAGAAAATATAAGAAATTCATCGAAGAATTAAGCTCACGTAAAAATTAACAAAATTATAAAATAAAGAAAAATTATATTG